>WNGS01158980.1:46963-58514 GCA_020271785.1 Procambarus virginalis
TTGGTTTGAAGAGGGATTGTACACCCCAGTTGGTCTGGACGCCCCTAGGTGAACCCCGCAACTGGAAGGCACCTCTAGGCGACCCCTCAACCTCGGGCCCCACTCAGCTGTGACCCCACGGCGATCCCTAGTGCTGACCCCCCACGTGGACCCCCCCCCCCCTCTCCACCTTTTGCTGGTGCCTCACCACCCCCCCTAGGGTGCACCCACCCATCTGGACCCCTTAGTCGTGGACCCCCCCCCCCACTGGACCCCCCTAGGGTGACCGCCCCACACTCGGACACCCCCCTCAGTGCCTGCACCCCACTGGACTCATCGTGGACCCCCCTAGTACACCCTAGGATCCCACACATAGGCACTCCCCCTAGTGACTGACACCCCCCCCCCAGCACTAGGACTCCCCGTAGGTTGTGACCCCCATCCATCGGACCCCCCCCTAGGGACCTAGTGCTGACCCCCACTGGACCCGCCTAGTGTGAACCCCCCATGGACACCTAGTGTGGACCCCCACTGGACCCCCATTAGTGTGACCCCCAATGGACTCCCTAGGACCCCAATCGGGACACCCCTAGATCGGTCGAAAACCCCCCACTGGATCCCACTAGTGGGACCACAACCCTAACTGGACCCCCTAGTGCTGAACAAGACCTAGGACCCCCTAGGTGAACCCCACTGGACCACCCCTAGTGGTGGACCCCCACTGGATATCAATAGTGTGAACACACCACTGCGTCCCCCTAGTTTTGGACCCGACCAATGGACCCCCAGAGTGTGATCCCCCTAGTTCGGGACCGCCCCAGCTGGACCCCGGTAGTGGACCTCACACTGGACACCTCGTGTGACCGACACTGACCCCCTATGTTATACACACGAACAACGGGACCCCATAGTGTGGACCCCCACTGGAACCGCCTTAGTTGACCCCCTAGTTGACCCCCACTGGACACCAGTCCGAACGTGTGACCAACAGGGACTCCAGTAGTGTGACCCCCACTAGAGCCCCCCTAGTGTGACCCCCCCCATTGACCCCCACTAGTGTTGACCTCCCACTGGACCCCCAGAGTGTGGAACCCAACTGGACTCCCTAGTGTGACCCCGCATGGAACCCCCCTGGACCCCCTAGTGTGACCCCAACTGGACCCCTAGTGTGACCCCCACTGGTTTATGATTGCATTCATTAGTGTGACCCCCACTGGTCCCGAGTATGAACCATAGTGTGATACCACTTGGCCCCCTAGTGTGACACCCAACGACCACTAGTGGCACCCTTCCCCCTCTGGAACCCGCTAGTGTGACCCTCCTCCAAAAAAAACTGGACCCCTAGCGTGACACCCCCACATGGAACATAAACTAGTGTGACCCTTCATGACACACCTAGTTGACCCCCATGGACCCCCTAGGGTACCACCACTGGACATAGTGTGACCCCCACTGCGCCCATAGTGGACCCCCCACTGACCCTAGTGTGACCCCTAGTGTGACTCCCTGATGTGTGACCCCCTAGTGTGACCCCACTTGTGTGACCCCACTAGTGTGACCCCCCCACTGGACCCCCCCTAGTTGACCCAATGGACACCTAGTGGATCCCCACACTGGACCCACTAGTGTGACACCCATGTCCCCTGAGTGTGACCCCCCACCAGCCATAGACCAGTACTCGTCACCGGAGTAAAAACATCAACAAAACAAACTTACACCACGGGAGTTCAGAAGCAGGGTAATTACCAGTGCAGTTAAGTGACAGGTGAGGAGGAGGGGGGGAGGGGGGTTCGACGTGTGTCGCCGCAAGCTTCTGCCGGGTGGTCTGTGGGTTCGCACGCCATGCGGGGGGGGTAGACACAAATGGACATTACACGGTTGACAAAGTAGTGCTCATCTTACCCCCCCCCCACCCCCCCACACCAACATTGTCCTCTGGCGCCACCTGTCTCCCCTTGGCGCACCCTCTAAAATACTATAAGAGAGATTGTTAGCCTGTGACTATAGCCCGGTAGAATTACGTCTTCGAGAATGTGAGGATTGACCTTACCAAACGCATCGCTGGCATCAGGCCCCAAAAACAGCTAAAACACGAACTTTGGAGATTTAATTTCAGTGAGGAACAAAGCATAAGAAATATCCGAGAAGATTCGCCCCCTAGTGCTGAATTATGTTTTTGTAGTTTTCAACGAAATATGTTAAAAGAAAGACACGTTTTACCCAAATGAAGATAATAAAATATATATATATATAATAGATATATATATAGATATATATATATATATATATATATATATATATATATAATATATCAAAAAAAAAAGAAAATAGAAAAACATTAAAAAAAAGAATATATATATATATATATATAACTATATATATATATAATATATATATATTTACTATATATATATATTATATATATATAATATATATTAGAGGGGACTTTTAGGTCCCCTCTACACAGGTTCCATGTTGTTGTGCTTCTTAAATATACATTTTAAATTATTTTAATTTATTAATGATATATCACTGTGTGTGTGAAGAGAGAGAGGGGAGAGTGTTAGGGGAGAGCGGTGTCACGAGGGTGAGCCCACAGCACCCCCAGGTTAATTTGTGGCCAGATAAAGTACAGCTGGGAGGGGTCGTGTGCAGGTTACTGTCGCTTAAACCATTACCGCTCGCATACTCACCGCTACCGGTGAGTCTCGATAGTATATGACCCAGAACTCATCTCCTCTCTGAGCTCACAACTAAACACTGACTTCTTTACTCGCGTCTATATATATATATTTTATAAAAAGGCACCATGTTTGTCTCGCAAATCAACTTGGCAGCAATAGTGGCTCGGTCCAAGGAGGTTCGGTGCTTCTCTCTCAGCATCTACTCATAATTTCCATTAGAATTGTTTGTTTTGGCCGCAAGTTGAATTTAAAACCCGTGTTAATGGTTAGAGGGATACTGAAGGTGCCAAATTGTGTTTAATTAAATGACCAATTCATGGTGTCGATTTATAGATCAACCAACTGCGGTCCGCGTGTAAATATGTCTTTTTATGCGAATATTAAGGTTATGAGAAAGGTTCTTGTCTAGAACTGCGCGAGTGCGTGTATTTTATTTTATGTGAAATATTTAGGGGTTGAATTGGATGGTGTGTATTGTATATCATCGCTTGGGTCTATTTTATTTTAAAGAGTTTGTTCTGATGACTGAAGTTGCGTGTGTGTGTGTGTGTGTGTGTACTTGCCTATTTGTGTCTGCAGGATCGAGCATTGACTCTTGGATCCAACCTTTAGAGCATCGGTTGTTTACAGCAATGACTCCGGTCCTATTTCCCTATCATACCCAGTTTTAAAATTATGAATAGTATTGCTTCCACAACCTGTTCCTTAAGTGCATTCCATTTTCCACTACTCTCACGCTAAAAGAAAACTTCCTAACATCTCTGTGACTCATCTGAGTTTCCAGCATCCACCCATGTCCCCCGTTCTGTTATTATTACGTGTGAACATTAGTCTCTGTCCACTCTGTCATCCCCCTGAGTATTTTAAACGTTCCTATCATGTCCCCCCCCCTCTCCCTTCTTTGTTCTAGTGTCGTAAGGCACAGTTCCTTCAGGCGCTCTTCATACCCCATCCCTTGCAACTCTGGGACGAGTCTTGTTGCAAACTTCTGAACATTTTCCAGTTTCCTTATATGCTTCTTCAGATGGGACTCCATGATGGCGCGGCATACTCTAAGACTGGCCTCACGTAGGCAGTGTAAAGCGCCCTAAATGCCTCCTTACTTAAGTTTCTGAATGACGTTATAACTTTTGCTAGTGAGTGTATGTATGGTTGTGTGTACTTAAAAGATTTCCTAATGTGTGTGTGTGTATTTAGATTTTTATTATTTTTTTACCATACAAGGGGGGTAGAATGAATTTGTATTTGTGGGTAATTTTTTTTACATAATAGTTTTAAGAAACATTATTAGTTAACGATTAGTTGAGGATAGATTATTTTAAGATAATTGGGTTTGGGTTTTCAGTGATATATGCAGATCCTATTATATAGTATTAAAAAAATACATTCACCTTGCTTTGAAAACGTCGTCTTCTGAGTACATAAATTGGTGTTTATACATAATACATGTATACATATGGACATATGTGCTGCCATGAGGAAATAAAGGGGTATGATTGCCATAGGGAGGAGGAGGAGGAGGAGGGTATTGCCATAGGGAAAGGGGTATACTGTGTAATGTTGCCATTGGAAGTGGAGTAGAGGCCTTACTTTGGACGCAGGTAGCATAGTGTTGCCATAGAGAGGGGTAGAAGGCATAGTGTTGCCATAGAGAGGTAGGAGGTATAGTATTTCATAGAGAGGGTAGAGGGCATAGTGTTGCCATAGAGAGGTAGAGGGCATAGTGTTTGCCATAGAGAGGGTAGAAGGCATAGTGTTGCCATAGAGAGGGGTAGAAGGCATAGTGTTACCATAGAGAGGGTAGGAGGCATAGTGTTGCCATAGAGAGGGTAGAGGGCATAGTGTTGCCATAGAGAGGGTAGAGGGCATAGTGTTGCCATAGAGAGGGTAGAAGGCTAGTGTTGCCATAGAGAGGGTAGAAGGCATAGTGTTGCCATAGAGAGGGTAGGAGGCATAGTGTTGCCATAGAGAGGGGCAGAGGGCATAGTGTTGTCATAGAGAGGGGTAGAAGGCATAGTGTTGCCATAGAGGGGGGCAGAGGGCATAGTGTTGCCATAGAGAGGGGTAGAAGGCATAGTGTTGCCATAGAGAGGGCATAGTGTTGTCATAGAGAGGGGTAGAAGGCATAGTGTTGCCATAGAGGGGGGTAGAAGGCATAGTGTTGCCATAGAGAGGGGTAGAAGGCATAGTGTTGCCATAGAGGGGGGTAGAAGGCATAGTGTTGCCATAGAGAGGGTAGAAGGCATAGTGTTGCCATAGAGAGGGGTAGAAGGCATAGTGTTGCCATAGAGGGGGGTAGAAGGCATAGTGTTGCCATAGAGAGGGGCAGAGGGCATAGTGTTGCCATAGAGAGGGGTAGAAGGCATAGTGTTGCCATAGAGAGGCATAGTGTTGCCATAGAGAGGGTAGAAGGCATAGTGTTGCCATAGAGAGGGGTAGAAGGCATAGTGTTGCCATAGAGGGTGGGTAGAAGGCATAGTGTTGCCATAGAGGGCATAGTGTTGCCATAGAGAGGGGTAGAAGGCATAGTGTTGCCATAGAGAGGGCATAGTGTTGCCATAGAGAGGGTAGAAGGCATAGTGTTGCCATAGAGAGGGTAGAAGGCATAGTGTTGCCATAGAGAGGGGTAGAAGGCATAGTGTTGCCATAGAGGGGGGGTAGAAGGCATAGTGTTGCCATAGAGAGGGTAGAAGGCATAGTGTTGCATAGAGGGGGGTAGAAGGCATAGTGTTGCCATAGAGAGGGTAGACGGCATAGTGTTGCCATATCAGTTAGCGCTGCGGACTATAAGGTGCTAAAGTTAGCGCCTCGCACGGCCAATGGTTTAATGGCGGTCATTTAACCCCCGACTCCCTGTAGGCGAGACGGGAGGCTGACGTAGCTGTTAGTTAAGCCTGTTTGTCACGTTGGGAAGCTTATAGATACTGGGGGCCGTAGAGATTGGAAGGTTTATAGATGGAGATTTGAAGATTAGGTTGGTAGGGTTCTGTTTACCTGGGTTCTGGGTGTCTCGAACCACGGCCCCAATCTTTTTCGTTGTATCTTTGTCTCTCTGTCTCCTTTCTGTGTCTGTCTGTCTCTCTCGTGTGAGGCATGTAGGGCCAACACCCCTAGACACTAACGACAGCGTCTACTCCCTTATAGGGTCGTTTAGAGCCCTCCCCAGCACATAAAACCCGACCATACCAACATCTATAGTACTCCCATGGCCCGGCCCCAAGTTAAAGAAAACGGAGTGCGGCACGTGGGGATATACTGGCCAAAAAGGAAAATGGAGATTTTGAGGTAAACTTAAATGTTATGTTTCTTGGGGATTCTACCTGGATTTATCTGAGTTGCATGGACGGGGACATGGAGCCGGAGGTTTTCAAAGACCCTCAACACCCCAAAACATTAGGACAAGTATAGTCTTCTGTGGTGTTGTAGTGGATAAGTATAGTTAGTTCCCTGTGCTGGAACTATACATATATATATATATATATATATATATATATATATATATATATATATATATATATATATATATATATATATATATATATATATATATATATATATATATATATATTATATATATATATATATATATATATATATATATATATATATATATATATATATATATATATATATATATATATATATATATAAAACTGAAAACTCACACTCCAGAAGTGACTCGAACCCATACCGCCAGGAGCAACGCAACTGGTATGTACGGGGATGCCTTAACCGCTTGACCATCACACCGGACAAAAGGAAGTGATAGCCGAAGCTATTTGAACCACTTCCCCGCCGGCACTCACGTGTTGCCCAAAAAATGAGGTGATTTGATAAAATGCTATTTCCCTAGATTACCATCCGAGTGCCGCGGGGAAGTGGTTCAAATAGCTTCGGCTATCACTTCCTTTTGTCCGGTCATGATGGTCAAGCGGATTAAGGCATCCCTGTACTTACCAGTTGCGTTACTCCTGGCAGTATGGGTTCGAGTCACTTCTGGGGTGTGAGTTTTCAGTTGCATATAGTCCTGGGGACCATTCAGGCTTGTTCGCATATATATATATATATATTATATATATATATATATATAATATATATATATATATACATATCACTTTTAGATTATTTTTATTCCCACCTATTGTTTATATCTAATATTAATAAAGACCTCTAAGTCCTATTTGAGTATACCTGGAATATACCGGAGAGGGTTCTCAGAGTTCTACTATAGGGGGAGTACCACGTCTAGTGCAATTATTGGGACCCACAGCCTCAGAGAAGGGAACACAGAGCATTCAGAGAAAAACTTCCCATTTAACTCTGAATACATAAGAGTGTTTGCTTCTCCTACCACCCCCCTTTTTTATGGTGTACACTTTATTATGCAAGGTTATACAGTTACGTGTTTGATTTTATACAAAAAATTAACACTGAGAGGACACAAGAAAAAGTTCACTTCCTAGAGGCTGTAGATTTCCTCGAACTCCTCCGACGCCGGGCAGGAACCGAGGATGCGGCAGGCATTCCCCCTCTGGATTGCGACACTGAGGCGCTGAAAGAGAAAACTTGCCGCTCTAGGGTCTCTTGTGGTGTCAATGAGTTTGGAACCAAGATCCTTAAGAAACCTTCTTGCACTCTCTCCCCATGGGCCTAGGGTCTCAGACGCTATTGGAACGAAGTTGTACCAATGATCTAATTCCCTGCACTTGGCTGACTTGTGTCTTTCTCTGTGTGTCGCCGCGGCTCCTGCTGTGCTGGCAGAGAGGTTGATGTATGTGGTTGCCAGGGTGGATACGCAAGTATAGTCCCACGACAACTGTCTGCCACCCTTCCACGGACGCAGTGGGTTTCCGTCTGGTAGGCCGGCAAAGCTAACAGAGTCATGGTTCAATAGGTTGCGGGTCTCTCTCTCCGCTGGACACTGGGCAGAGGCATGGCTTCTTTTATTGATGTCATTGGCTTCGTCGTGTCTAGTGTGCCAACCACCAAATTTTCCACAGTGCAGGCCAAGCAATCCATATTCGTCAGCATCTGCCTTGCTGCAAATACACCTATGAACAGTGTGGATAGGGGCAGCAAGGCGGAGAGAGACTGCAATACGGAGCTCCTGTAGATAAAGACGTGTGCCTGTCGCAGACATGAGGACTGCCAAAAGGAAGTCCCCTTCATGGGGAGCCTGCACAGCTGTGAGGCGTGCATGATCACTGGGGGTTGTTGCTGCCTCCAGCAAAGCTGTGGTTTCTTTGTCTACAATGGGGCTGTCCCGACTGGATTGTTTCTTGGCTTTCGGCATGGCTGGTCTGAGTGCTGGGTCTGCCATGGCACCCCATTTCGTGTAGTGGGGGTCCTGTATCCCCGCTACATCACTCAGGGTGTCAGGTAGAATTTTCTTAACTAGGTCACCTGATGCTGAGGAGGAAGACAGGAAGGCTGGAACAGCAATTTGAGTGGCGGTGCGGACACCCAAGCCACCGAGCCTGACAGGAAGAGTGGCTTGTTTTCACTGGAATTCGTTGAGGGAAAGGTTAACAAGTTTTTCCAGCATGGTCTTCAGTAAGAGGTCATACTCTTCAAGCTTTCGGTTGTCGTAAGACAGGGCGCACCTCAGAAAGTAGGTTAGCCTCGGAAGGAATAGGCATTTGGTGAGGAGATATAAAGCATCGTGGGCATCGATGTCACCAATTCTGTCTTCCATCCTCCTAAGGTCTGCGATTTTCTTGTCAAGGATCTCCTCAATGGCGCTAGACCCGAGGGGGGCTCCAAGGAGGATGCTGTTCTCGGCCCTAATGACATGGGCTCCAGGCAAGGCAGACCTTATTCTAGCTACGATGTCTGGGTTGGAGGAAACTACTTCACACTTGGAAGGGTTCAGGAAGAGACCCAGGCTTACCTCTTGCTCCCTTATTTTCCTGATATCTGCCAAGAGGTGGTCTATGGTGCCAGCTATAGTGCCATCAGTTAGACTCGGGGGTATAGGCATTCGCAAGGCGACACAGTTAGCATTGCCGGCATTCTTATCCTCGACCAGTGCTACAGGTGAATTAGTGAATGAAATACTACCAGAATACCTAAGGAACTCCACTGGGATTTGTGATCCCAAATTTGTGGAAGGAGCTGGTCAGTAGGACACTTGCTAATTCACACACTCGACCACCTTTTCCAAACGACGGTAAACAGGCCAAGTGGGATAGCCCCCATAGTAGAGAACATCGCCACATCATTGCTGGAGGCAGCTTCTCAGAAGGACAGAGCGCGTCTCCTAGCTGTGCAAGCCCCCCATGCCGGGGACTTCCTGTTGGCAGTCCCTAATTCCGCCTTGGGCAACCGCCTGAACCATCGGACCCTAAGTATTGGTGTTGCCCTGCGCCTTACTGCCCCAATCTCCACCAAACACCGGTGTATTTGCGGCCAGGCACGGGCAGACCAATACGGCAGCCATGGTCTCATCTGTCGTAAGACACAGGGAAAGATTTCCAGACATGAAGCAGTCAATGACATCATCAAGAGAAGTTTAGCTACAGCTGGGTGTCCAGCACAAAGAGAACCTCAGTTGTGCAGACCTGACAACAGCCAAAAACGCCCAGATGGAGTCACCCTGCAGCCATGGAGGGAAGGTAAACAGGTCGTGTGGGATTACACATGTGCGTCTACATTGGCCGATACCTATTTACGTTACAGCTCAGCGGAGGGAGGTGGGGCAGCCACCTTCAGGGAGACCCAGAAAACCAACACGTACAGAGACCTAGAACGTTGTTACAGGTTCGTGCCGATAGGCTCTGAGACTCTGGGCGCCTGTGGTAAATGTGCACTTAAGTTCCTGAAGGAGGTGAGCGAGGAACTCACTGGGAAAACTAAAGACTCAAGAGTGGCCAGTTTCATGTTCCAGCGCCTCAGTGTCGCAGTTCAGAGAGGAAAACCGTGCTGTATCCTGGGTACTCCGCGGAGCTGAACGAGGTCTTTGAACGCTGATTGTTATATTGTTATCTATATGTGTGTATGTTCTCTGTAAACTGTAGCATTGCAATAAAATAAAATAAAATAAAATAATACAAAACATACACAAAAATAATAGGGGTGGTAAGAGAAGAAAAGATTAAAGTGTTCAGTGAGAATCCACAAGAACGTCTCTGAATGCTCTTTGTTTTCTTCTTCGAGGATGTGGGTCCCTGCAATTGCACCAGAGGTGGTACCCTTATATATATATATATATATATATATATATATATATATATATATATATATATATATATATTATATATATATATATATATATGTACAAGTGGGCAAGTGTACATGTATACAACGCGTTGTATACATAAACACTTGACCCCACGAAGGATGTAACCTTCAATCAAAGTACATTGGTATGACGTCGACCAAGTTGACGAGGCGTTTGACATGCCATCTTCAATCCGGTGCCCCTAGGAATCACATGAGACAAGCCATGACATCACCCTAACAAGAGAAATGTTGAACAAAAATACCAGTATAATAGACAAAACCCAAGATGCAAGAAGATTACAAATTCTTGAAGCAATTCACATAAGAATAGAACAATCTACCATGAACACCCAAATCACGGAACTATTTACTCTACCCACCATGAGAGTAAGGACAAGACCAGAACATAACGATGCTAACACAGAAGACACTGCTCAACATAACAGGCCAATTACACCTGATTAATCTTTGTATGTAGACAGGAGCTGCCTCGTATGGGCCAATAGGCCTTCTGCAGTTACCTTTATTCTTATGTTCTTATGTGCTTCACCCCCATTTATTCCTTATGTATCCCCCATGTTTTACCATTATTGTCTTATCACCTGACCCAGTGCGGGTATAAATCAACCAGTTCTGAAATTTTTTTTCACTTGAGAATGAACCATGGAGGTTCGAAACGTTGTGCAAATTGTATAAATAAGTGTAATACATTCTATAGTAGTTCACTTTTTTCTTCCCCTTGAAATTACGAAAATGAGTTTTGGAGAACTCCTATTTCAGCTAAGCCCTGATGCTAAGAAAATAGTTAGAGGGATAGAAGCCCTAAATCAGAAGATAGTAAATACAGAATATGCGGTCATATTTAATGAGACTGTTTAAAAGAAAACCTGCTGCCAGTATACACCAATATATATATATATATATATATATATAATCACGTGTTTATTTTCGTGATACACACACACACACACACATATATATATATATATATATATATATATATATATATATATATATATATATATATTAATATATATATATATATATATATACGAACAAGCCTGAATGGTCCCAGGACTATATGCAACTGAAAACTCACACCCCAGAAGTGACTCGAACCCATACTGCCAGGAGCAACGCAACTGGTATCTACAGGGACATCTTAATCCACTTGACCATCACGACCGGACGTAAGGAACGTATGTACAGGCGTCCCTGTACATACCAGTTGCGTTGCTCCTGGCAGTATGGTTCGAGTCACTTCTGTGGTGTGAGTTTTCAGTTGCATATAGTCCTGGGGACCATTCAGGCTTGTTCGCATTTGTGTTCCTCACGTGTTGCCCCAAAAATGAGGTGATTTGATAAAATGCTATGCCCAAGATTACCATCCGAGTGCTGGTGGGGAAGTGGTTCAAATAGCTTCGGCTATCACTTCCTTATGTCCGGTCGTGATGGTCAAGTGGATTAAGGCGTCCCTGTACATACCAGTTGCGTTGCTCCTGGCAGTATGGTTCGAGTCAATTCTGGGGTGTGAGTTTTCAGTTATATATATATATATATATATATATATATATATATATATATATAAACATAAGGAAAATTGAGAAAAGTTCGTGTTAGAATTTATTAATCTTACTTTTTCGGTCAATATTAATAACATATATATA
>WNGS01158982.1:4992-44738 GCA_020271785.1 Procambarus virginalis
TAGTTTGGCCCCATTTAGAATATATGCAGTTCATTTTTGGTCACCCTTCTATTGAATTAATATAAATTCACTTGAACATGTCAAGCTTAGGATTACGAAGTTAATTCCCCAAATTAGATATCTTTCATATGAATAAAGATTAAGAAAACCCAAATTGCATTCACTGGAAAGGCGAAGAGTTAGGGGTGACATGATTGAGGTTTACAAGTGGATGAATGGATATAACACAGGTTATATTAATGGAGTATTAAAAGTATCAACACAAGACAGAATGCGAAACAATTGGAATCAAGTTGATAAGATTAGATTTAGGAAAGACTTAGCAAATACTGGTTCTGTAACAGGGTTGTTGATTTGTAAAACCAATTACCTCGAAACGCAGTGGAGGTTTGGTTCTTCGATTCTTTCAAGCGTGGATTGGACATATATATGAGTGAGATTGGGTGGTTATAAATAGGATCTGCCTCGTATGGACCAATAAGCCTTCAGCAGTTACCTTTGTTCTTATGTATTATGCAGTAATTTGTTCAACAAATCAACAACCGAACCAGTATTTATCAAGGTCTTTCCTAAATCTAAACATATCCATTTTTTCGAGTTCAATTCTGTTTTGATTCCTTTAATACCCTATAAATATCCCCCTTTTGTTAGTCTCATTCATCAACTTGTAAACCTCTAATATGTCACCACTAATTTTTCACCTGATTTTAGTATTTATTGCCTTCTTTATTCAGAGCAGACCTTTAGCGAAACATATGAAAGGTTGTAGTACTATGACAAGAAGTAAAAATTTCCAGTTAAATACATGAACTCAAAACAAATATCGATGTAATGGAAATATATTGCATGAGCAGCTAAGATTTAGAGAAGACAGAGGTAAATACTAATAACAAATTTCTATCTCTCTGCATTAAAAACATTTGAAGGCACATTATACAATCAATTCTTTTAAATCTTTATTAAAAAATCATATACATTTTTTATATTTAAAATTGTATATAGGGATTTAAACTTTCATTTTTCATAATAATTTCCCTAAATTAAGATAACTTTTCGTCTGGAGTTTTGGTCGTTGTGTTTGATCAATCTGGGCTTTTTGCATGAATCCTCGGGATTGTTACAGTCCTCTTTTCTAGCTCGCTTTTTGGGCTGCAAGTATTCGTTGCGGTTTCGCTCACAATTTTTTATCGCCATATCAAATGAAGTGCAGGGAGTTTGCTTATTACTTTTGATGGAATCATTCAAAGTAATGATCTTCTTATCAAGGCTTGTGACCAGCGTACCATTTCTTCTTTTCATTGGTACATCTGTAGACTGATTTTGTTCATCACTTGTTTTGGCCTTATTTTCGATTACGACCTTTTCCACCTTCTGTTGGTAATTTGCCTGTGAGCTTGGAGTCTTTTTTATTGGAGCACATACTCTTTGTGGCCGAGTTGGTTTGCGAATGCAACATTCGTATAGAATTTCTGCCATGCCGTTCTATATCAGACCTGTTGCGTTGAAGGAAAATCTATTATTTTTCTTAATATCGGTTAGAATTCACCGACAAATGAATAATGACTCTCCGAGATATGTTTTGGCCAAATATTGAAGAGCACGTAAATTATGCGTCCACAAACGTATTGTCAGGTCTGTGCTACAGAGGTAGACTGAATAATTTAAGGAGCTGATTTCTTTCATATACATCACAAGAGTTATGTAAGTGAGGTGACTGACCTGCACCTGAATACAAATATTAATAACAATAGTGATTTTAAATAAATTTACGGGCTCATAATAGTCGGTGCTACATCAACACTTCGTCCTTAGTAGATAAATCTGAACCATGTCACCCCTAACTCTTCGCCTTTCCAGTGAATGCAATTTGGGTTTTCTTAATCTTTATTCATATGAAAGATATCTAATTTGGGGAATTAACTTCGTAATCCTAAGCTTGACATGTTCAAGTGAATTTATATTAATTCAATAGAGACTAACAAAAGGGGGATATTTATAGGGTATTAAGGAATCAAAACAGAACTTAACAATATGCCTTCAGCCGAACAAGTCTATGTGGGTGGGGACGAGGACAGGTTGACGAGTTTAGCAGTTACCAGGGAGGATGTTCTTAAACAAATAGTAAAACTCAAACCAAACAAATCCCCAGGGCCGGATGAAGTGTTTGCCAGGGTGCTGAAAGAATGCAAAGAGGAGCTTTGTGACCCACTGTCAATCATATTTAATAAATCAATAGAGTCAGGCAGAGTGCCAGAGTTTTGGAAAGTTGCTAATGTGATACCAGTTTTTAAGAAAGGAGATAGATCACTTGCGTCTAACTATCGACCAATTAGCCTAACGTCTATTGTGGGAAAGTTACTCGAATCTATAATAGCAAATAAAATTCGTCTTCATCTTGAAAAACATAAATTAATAATTGAGTCGCAACATGGTTTTATAAATGGCCGTTCATGTTTAACAAATTTGTTATCTTTTTATTCTAGCATAGTTGAGGCAGTTGATAGTGGTAAGGATTGTGATGTTGTGTACCTTGACTTTAGCAAAGCTTTCGATACAGTGCCACATGAAAGACTGATTAAAAAGATAGAGGCTCATGGTATTGGGGTGCTATATTAAGCTGGATTAGGGCATGGCTATATCAAAGGAAACAGAGAGTTAGTATAAATGGAGTCAAGTCAGAGTGGGAAAATGTTGTAAGTGGAGTGCCTCAAGGCTCTGTCTTGGGACCTCTGTTGTTTATAATATATATAAATGATTTAGATTCAGGTTTGAGTAGCAACATTTGCAAATTTGCCGATGATACGAAAATCGGTAGGGAAATTAATTCGGAGGAGGACTCACTATCACTTCAAGTTGATCTAGATAGGGTTTTGAAATGGTCAAAGGACTGGCAGATGCAGTTTAATGCTGATAAATGTAAAGTTCTGAGGCTAGGTAATGATGATAGAGTTACAAGATACGAGCTAGATGGTGTTGAGATTGCGAAGTCGGATTGCGAAAGGGATCTGGGAGTTATAATTAGTAAGAATTTAAAACAAAAGGATCAATGCATAAATGTTCGTAATAAGGCAAATAGGACACTCGGATTTATTAATCGCAGCGTAAGTAACAAGACACCTGGTGTGGTTCTCAAGCTATATCTTGCTCTGGTTAGGCCCCATTTAGATTATGCAGTTCAGTTTTGGTCGCCATATTATAGAATGGATATAAATTCACTTGAACGTGTCCAGCGTAGGATGACTAAGTTAATTCCCCAAATTAGAAATCTTTCATATGAAGAAAGATTAACAAAGCTTAATTTGCATTCACTGGAAAGGCGAAGAGTTAGGGGTGACATGATAGAGGTTACAAGTGGATGAATGGACATAACAAAGGGGATATTAATAGGGTATGAAAGTATCAACACAGGACAGAACGCGAAACATGGGTATAAATGGATAAGTTAGATTTAGGAAAGACTTGGGTAAATACTGGTTCAGTAACAGGGTTGTTGATTTGTGGAACCAATTGCCCGTAACATTGTGGAGGTGGGGTCCCTCGATTGTTTCAAGCATGGGTTGGACATGTATATGAGTGGGATTGGGTGGTTATAATAGGAGCTGCCTCGTATGGGCAATAGGCCTTCTGCAGTGCCTTTGTTCTTATGTTTTCTTATCNAACCATCGTACCTCGTTAAAATAGCGAGTAATATTGATCATGAGAGGAAACCCTGTTTTTATTGCATGTTTCGACGTTTCAGCCGCATTAGAGCTGATGCGGAGGAGGCAACGGCAACTTGTCTGATTAAAGCTAAAACCGCTCTAATCCGGCTGATATGTCGATATATGCAATAAAAAAAAGGGTTTCTCTCCTAATCAAATTCTTACTCGCTAATTTAACGAGGTACGAATGGTTGATTGAAAATAATGTATTAATGTGAATTTGCAATAAATTACGCGTATACATCAGATTTGTCGCATATGTAATGAATTAAACAATAAACTGACAATCCGTATCCAAGGAGAGAAACCCTGATTTTAGCATATTTCGACGTTTCAGCCTCATTAGAGCTGTTTTTGCAGTACAACTTCTTTCTGAACATACACGGAAATTCTGGAACATTTTAGTTAATTCTAATGAAAACACATTGATTTGTGTGATTTGAACGAATAATGGACTATCGTCGTATTTCCACGTTTTAAGGATTGCCAGATATTGTTATTAATTCATTACATATGCGACAAATCTGACGTATACGCGTAATTAATTGCAAATTCACATTAAATACATTATTTTCAATCAATTATTTGTACCTCGTTACAATAGCGACTAAGATATTGATTAGGAAAGAAACCCTGTTTTTTTTTGCATATTTCGACCTTTCAGCCGCATTAGAGCTGATGCGGAGGAGGCAACGGCAACATGTCTGATTAGAGCTAAAACAGCTCTAATGCGGCTGAAACGTCGAAATATGCAATAAAAACAAGGTTTCTCGCCTAATCAATGTCCTACTCGCTACTTTACCGAGATACAAATGGTTGATTGAAAATAATGTATTTAATGTGCATTTTCTATTAAATACGAACTTGCATCATATATATCGTATATGTAGTGAATTCGTTTACTACATGCGAGAGAGGGGGCTTACTCCCGCCGTTTACCCGTTAGACCTCCTCCAGTCTCCGGCAATGTTCTGGCACAGAGAAAGCTCCAACGGGTAAACGGCGGAAATAAGCCTCCGCTCTCGCATGTAGTGAACGAATTCACTACATATATTCAATCAACCAATCGTACCTGCGAATACTTGCAGAGAGCCAGAATTTGGCTCCAAAATGTTGCTGAAGCGACGAATTTGGGAAGTTTGGGATATTTTGACAACTGCAGGGAGGGTTTGGGAAAAATGTGATCCATCGCCGCTATCAGTAATTGGCATATTTTCGTTATTAAATGTCGTAATTTCAAACTGCGAATACGTGCAGAGAGCCAGAATTTGGCTCAAAATATGGCTCAAGGGTCGAATTTGGGACGTTTGGGTTATTTTGAAAACTGCTTGGGCAAAATGTGACCCATCGCTGCTCTCAGTATATGGCATATTTTCGGTATAAAAATTCGTAATTTCAAACTGCGAATACGTGCCGAGAGCCAGAATTTGGCTCCAAAATATGGATCATGCGTCGAACTTAGGTTGTTTGGAATATTTTGAAAACTACAGGGAGGTTTGGGTGTGGTAAAAACTCCAGGCAGTATATCTTCTTTTAATTGACTTCAGTAAATTAAAGTTTATCTTATTTTTTTCTTAGTAGGTAAGAAATTGAGTGGACTGTATGTACTTGTTAAAACTGCCTGAAATTAATCTCACACAAATTGGGGGGACAATTTGTAGCTTAAACCACTTTGTAATGGCTCCTTCTTAAACTGCAAATTGTTTACCTAAGTTTAATTATATTATTTTATCATACCACATATGGTGGTCTAATCTACTATTATTTCAACAATTATTACTAGTTATGAATACTACTACTACAATAACTAGAATGGCCTTATCTGAGCCTGTAGTAAGGGCCTGCTAAGACCTGTGTCATGTTAGCATCTATGTGGGTGTGGCC
The DNA here is from genome assembly GCA_020271785.1 of Procambarus virginalis. Taxonomy (NCBI): domain Eukaryota; kingdom Metazoa; phylum Arthropoda; class Malacostraca; order Decapoda; family Cambaridae; genus Procambarus; species Procambarus virginalis. Next base: position 10,578 of record WNGS01158982.1, read on the forward strand.
CTGTGCCTCATGGTGCCAATGGCGGCTGTGGAGGCCTTCAAGGCTGGCAACAGCTAGGTACATGTGCATAGTTCTACTGCTCAGCTACTTGCTGTTCCAAGTCACAATTTTACCTGTATGGGATGCAAAGAGTTAATATCTGTTCCCTGAACATATCAATACAGGTATAACATGGTATGTGAGGGCTGTAAAAATGGGGTACACGTACATGGTGTTGGTGTTGTTCATATATCATAACCGACTTATCTTAATAATGTTAAAAATGTGCACACAAATTTAAACATAAAGATACTTGGTAAGCCGGATACTGGAGTGCTCTTATTTGTAGTAGTGGTGTTGCTATGGCAGTTTCTTAAGGCAGAGTAGGTCTATCCTATGTGGCCAATAACATAACACACACACGAGCACCCATTGTTATTGTTTTCGTGTGAGCGTGGCGTCTGTAAGAGACGCTCTGCCTCCCTAGTTGTTCCAATATTTTTTCCACTTCTAAGTTAAATTTACGTTAACAAGGGAATCAAGCTATATTTTGGTGTTAATAATTATATTCAGTCTTATTGAACACTTTTTTATTCAATTTAGACATTAAACTGTTGTATGAACAGTGGTTTAATAATGTAAATACTGCGGCGACGTCGATGACGTCACGGAGTCTCCCATTCTCTAATTTTAAGAGGATACTGTTAAGGGAAGACTATACTATTTGTGTATGAGTGTGTCGGTTTCCCGACATAATTCCGGGGGGGAAGAACACGGGTCGAAGTCCCGGTAAGGACTGCGATCACTTTATTCTTCTCCTTCAGAATTATAATGCTGCTTTAATTTGAGTTTACATTGTTGAGCTGCAGTCCTTTGGGGACGTATGTCCCGTACTGGCGTATCGGGTGCTGGAAGTCGCTGTACGTCTTCGTTCCTGGCCAGTTCTAAAGGAACTAATTTCTCTAAAGTTTTGAGAGTAGTGTTGCCTCGGCATTTCACTTTCACTATTCTCAAGATGCCCTGGCTGTCTGGATGAACAGAGACTATTTGACCTAAAGGCCACTCTGAGCGTGGTCCATCACTATCCACCAGAACTATGTCACCAGGGTTCAAGTTAATTCTGTTGTAGGGGTTGTTTGCCCCGTAATGATACTCTCTCAGAGCTGTAAGGTATTCTCGAGTCCATACGTCATTCCACCGACTTATCACCCTTGATAGATGTTTGAAACGTTGAACCAAATCACTCTCTTGGACATATGAAGGATCCTCTGGTTCCTCGTCCGTAAGGGACACAAGTGTTTTGAGAGGTCTACCATACATCAAATGAGCTGGACTTAATGGTTCACGCTGCAAAACATCATCAGAGAGGTAGGTAAGTGGTCGGTTATTGACTCGTGCTTCTATCTCTATGACTACTGTTTGAAGCTCCTGCAGGTCAATCTTTTGGCGGTGTAGGGTTTTCCGTAGAGAACGTTTTACCGTACCAACCATGCGTTCATAGAAGCCTCCGTGCCATGGTGCTCTGGGAGGTATGAATTTCCAATGGCACTGCCGTTGATTTAGGGCTGTGCGTACCTTTGGATGTGTCCAGATTTTCCTCAGACATGCTTCTCCTGCCACTAAGTTGGACCCATTGTCTGAGATCATTAACTTAGGACAGGATCTACGTGAAGCAAACCTGCGGAAAGCCTGTAAGAATGCTTCGGCACTCATATCGGGAGTCACTTCTAGATGGACTGCCCTTGTTGTGGCACAAGTAAAAAGACAGATGTAAGCTTTTACTGGTTTCTTGTCTTTAGTGCCTGTAAGTGTTAGTGCTCCTGTGAAATCTACTCCTGTAGTCTCAAAGGGACGAATATGTACGACTCGTTCCTTCGGAAGTGGAGGTGGGCCAGGATATGGACACACTCTGGCATCGTATCTCCGGCAAACAACACAGGATTTGATTATTGATTTTACTGTCTGTCTACCTTGGGGTAGCCAGTACTGTTGTCTTAAGTCTGTGAGAGTATCTAATACCCCACCATGCAGAGTGCAGTATTTGTGTATATGTAACACAATTAGTTTGCTTACTATGTGGTGACGAGGGAGCAATATTGGATTTTTTGCTTCCAAATCTATGTCAGCGTGCTGTAAGCGGCCTCCGCATCTGATTATGTTATAATTGTCAGTGTCTAACCAGAGACCCAGATCACGTTGTAGCTTCTTTGGAACATTGTCAAATTCTGTCCCGAATGTGTCGATCTGAGCTCTTTTGACCCAATACCTTAGGGCATTAGGGAATTTATGCTTGATTCCTATTTTCTTTAGAAAATCAAACACTACTTGGGTGACACCTATAAGTTTGTTCAGTTCAGAGTACCGAGTAGGATCAATTACCAAAGTCCGAGGTGGTTCTGGGTTCTCAGTGGGAACAGTAACATTGGTCACAATGACTTGTGGCTTTTGTTCAGGCCACTGGTCGCTGATTAGCCACTGAGGTCCATTGAACCACATCTCTGCCTTTGTTAATTGCCGTAAAGTCAGTCCTCGGGAGAGATAGTCAGCTGGATTCTCTTTTGTGGGTACATATCTTAGTTTATACCCTGCTGACAACTCTCGTATTTCCTTAACGCGGTTACTCACGTAAGGATTCTTACTGTTATTGTTCTTAACCCACTGTAGTACTGCCTCATTATCTGACCAAACTACTGTTTCTTTAAAGTGGATGTGGCGTAAGGCCTTGATCAAATAATGAGCCAATCTTACTCCTAACAGTAAGGCTGTTAATTCCAGTTGTGGCAGTGATCTTTTCTTTAAAGGTGCCACTCTGGCCTTTGATGTGAGCAAATTGGCTTGCCCATTTGTGACCAGGTAAGCTACTGTTCCATAAGCCTTTCCTGAGGCATCACAGAATACATGTAGCTTAATTGGTTCTTTTCATTTACTACTGTGTTCCTGGGGAACTTGACAGACTCTAGGGTACTTAAATCTTTTACTAAACCTTGCCATTTTTCTTGTAGGGCAGGTGTTAGAAGATCATCCCAGCCTATCTTTTGTTGCCAACATTCCTGTATTATCAACTTCCCATTAATCAGTACTGGGCTTAATAGTCCTAATGGGTCGAAGGGTTTGCTGACTTGTGATAGTAATTTTCTCATTGTTAAGTTAGTGGTATCAGGCTCCACTGACTTGATTGTCAACTGATCTGTTGTCGTGTTCCATTCGACACCTAGTACCTTTGTCATCTCGGGTACCTGGTAATCGGGAAATTCAGTTGAGATCAGTTGATTTAATTTTTCATTGTTAGAGACCCAAGATTGGAGAGGCATATTGGCTCCCATTAATTCTCGATTGGCCTCATGGTATATGTCCAACAGTTTACTTTCACTGTTGGTTGTACCTTGAAAATTATCCACATACAGGTTTTTGCTAATTTCCGTCTTGTTTGGGCTATTGGACTTCTTCAAGTGCGTATCCAAGGTAGCTTGGAGCAGAAAAGGAGATGACGTGGCGCCAAAAAGGACAGAGGCAAACCGGTAAGTGATTAATTCACTGTTCGGATCGTTAGGATCCTTAATCCATAGGAACTTTGTGTAGTTCCGGTCTTCTTCTTGAAGACCTACCCTAAGGAATGCCTTGCTGATGTCGGCCGTATATGCATAAGTCCCAATACGGAACTTTAACAGCACGTCGTAAAGCCTTTGTGTTAGGCTAGGGCCAGTTTGAAGACAGTCGTTTAACGAAACACTACTCGGCCTCATTTTAGCACTGCAATTAAATACTATCCGTAATGGGGTAGTTGCAGAATTCTTCTGTACACAATGATGTGGTAAGTAGTGACCTTCCTTTGGGTTATCATTTGTAACAACTTCGATAAATTTGTCATCGAGTTGCTTCTGTATTATTTCATGGTACAACTTCAAGTTCTCAGGTTGTCTTTGTAAGCGCAACACCTGTGATCTCAATTGGTTTTGTGCCATAAAATGGTTGACGGGTAGCTGAGGGTGATTCAGCTTCCATGGTAGCCTGACCCAGTATTGATTATCTCTGTATATAACTGAGTCCAGGTATTGTTTGTAAGTCCAGTCATCATCTGGGCTAGGTTGTTCAGGGACAATGCCGAGAGTTGCCAGGTCCCATAACTTGTGTACAGGGGGATCAAGCTCTTCCTCGGACATGTCTCTGAGTTGCAGTGGAGACTGGTCTCCTAGTCATGCAACCATTACTGGGTTGGCATGTTGGTGTTCTACAGGTGCGGGTTGGTTTAGCCGTAATACAGGGCCTGTTAGCAAATAGCCACCTGCAGATGGTAACACGTTCATACCGTGTTTGTATTCCTTTCCTTTGATAAACTTATGGTAGACATCTGATCCCATAAGGATTCCAATATTGGAAAGGTTATCTGTTGTGATTTTATCAGCCAAATGAATTCCCCTTTTTTCTAGGAATTTGGCTGTTGTCCCCAGACCATATACATATAGATCTGTTGGGAATCTATCTACTACTAGAGCTTGTACATTTTGTTCGTAACCTCCTAATCGTACTTTGGGTTGTACTACCTTGAAAACTCGGGCTCCTGAGTCAGTCAGGAATCCTGCTATGTTTATTCGTGTCTCCTCTACAGGTGTAAGTTTCAGGGTATCTACCAACTCTTTGGATATAAAGGTCAATTGGGACCCTTGATCAAATAATCCACGTACGGTGGCTTTGTTCTCTCCATTTCTAATGATCAATCGTGCAGTAGGTAGAGCTGATTTATGTTTAGACCTTGTTGAGAAAACACTTATGTCAGGTAGCACAGTACAAAGCTGTACTGAGGTGTTAGTTCCTTCCTCCTCCTGTGGTTTGGCAGACTTTGTACTTGAATCCCCACAAAGTGCTGTATGGTGTTGACCCTTATGGCACCTATAACAGGTGCGTATTGTTGATGTGCAGCTGTCGGGATGATGTTCCCTTATACACTTGGTACATCTATGTATCTCCTTGAGTCGTTTTATGCGTGTTGCACGATCGGGGTATCGTCTGCAATTGTACATGGAATGTGATTGTTCACAGAACAGACATGGTCTCCAGACGTTAACAGTATCTTGAGGAGTCACCGATTTGGGTGACGCGTTACCTGTAGGTTTGGAGGTACCAACTGCGTATGTGCCCACACTGCCTTGTCTCCACTTTGGAGAGGGAGAAGTTGTTTTAGATTTGTTTGGAGTACTGTTTGTACTCTGTTGTTTACTATTAGTAGTAGACGAAGGTTTAGATGTCGCTTTTTCATCTGGGATAACTCTTTCTCGTTCTATGATGGTTTGTAACCCCTTTGTAATCTCTGTTACTGTCAGATATGACTTTCCATACAACACAAACAACTTATCCAGGATGTCCCTGGGTAATTTGCGAGTCATATGGACTTGGATTATCCAGTCTGATTCATCCAAGTTTACTTTATTTTTAAGTGCCTTAAGCAAAGACTCAAGCTCCAATCTAAAGGCTTGGAGTGAGACTGCTGTATTATTGGATGTTTAATATCTAACAGCTTCTGGGTTAAAATTCTGATAGTCCTTTCAGGCTTCGCATAGTTGTCCTTGAGTAGTTGTACAGCATTGTCATAATCGTCATCTGTGTGATTCAGATTACAGACTACCTGAAAGGCTTCATCCTTCAAGACACTCTGTAAATACGTAAACTTTGTCGTCTTTGGTACATTGACATTAGAATCCACAGAATCGACAAATTTGCTCCAGAAATTGTCCCAATTCTCGTCCTCTGTTCCAGAAAAAGTTGGAAGACTGAGTGATGGTAATTTGACTTCTGGTGCTGTCTGATTCTGGGTAGTTGTAGCTGCAATATTTATATTGGCCTTATGGGCGTTTATCAAATCTTCATAACGTTGTAATTGTTCAAACATTGCATCTTCATAATCAGAGTGTTCTTGGAGAATGTTGTTCATCGTATCTTCATCAATACTAGAATTGTTAAGTAAATCTTGATACTGTTTCATTTGTTGCAACACACGGTCATATTTGTTCCGTGTAAGCTTAAGATAGTTTTCCAGTGCTGCATAATTAACTGGAGTTTGATTACTCATGTCTTCACATTTGTTAATCTGCCTTGTGAGATGCCCCTTTAAGGCCCTAAGGGTTAATTTTACATTTTGGAGTGTAGACATCTTGGAAGTACTTGCTAGTCGTATGGACTTTTAACTATTTGGCACTTGAATTAGTAAAGCAACTAGTTTCCGAACTAGAGCTGTTTATCATTTAAAATATACACTACTGTATAATCATACACGCTATAATTTGAGTGGTAAGCCTGTATCAATGCTGGTATTCCGCAAGCTAGCCCGTCTTTATCACTCTTGGTTGGTACAGAGACACAGGTTAACACTCAAAGGTGAAATGATTATAGTTAAATTATACCTATAATTATATGTATGAATATCAGGTTGACAACACAACTCGGGTTGTCATGAATACTGCATAAAAATATGTACTTGCTAGGTTGTAATATATGTTCAACTCTAGACAAGTGTAAAAAATTCTTACCCTTACACCAGGTTAGCACAATAAATTAAACTAGGTTGCTGTACAACACCAGCCTAAAATGTCCTACCCTTGTGCAAGAATTTGCTGTAAACAATGTGGTATGCAGTATGTAATGGTGCAATATTAAAGTAATGTTTATACTTAAATTAAAAAAACATTTATAAGTAACTTATAAGTAAAGTAGCCTCTTATCAACCTCTTGTAATGAAAAGGCACAATAGTTCTTTGGCACAGGCCTCAGAACAATAATAGTGCTTTGTTGAAAGTTCTGCTTGCTATGAGATTGAAAAGTTAGGCTAGAAAATGTAAATATAGCAATGTCTTTCTGCTATAATATTGCACTACTAATGTATATCAGGATCTTATAACTAGATGCAATGTACCTACTGGTTAACTGTAATAATCATCTAGGTTCAAAGGACCATAATTTATGTGGTAAAAACTCCAGGCAGTATTTCTCCTTTTAATTGACTTCAATAAATTAAAGTTTATCTTATTTTTTCTTAGTAGGTAAGAAATTGAGTGGACTGTATGTACTTGTTAAAACTGCCTGAAATTAATCTCACATAAATTGGGGGGACAATTTGTAGCTTAAACCACTTTGTAATGGCTCCTTCTTAAACTACAAATTGTTTACCTAAGTTTAATTATATTATTTTATCATACCACATATGGTGGTCTAATCTACTATTATTTCAACAATTATTACTAGTGATGAATACTACTACTACAATATAACTAGAATGGCCTTATCTGAGCCTGTAGTAAGGGCCCGCTAAGGCTGTGTCATGTTAGCATCTATGTGGGTGTGGCCCTGTGCCTCATGGTGCCAATGGCGGCTGTGGAGGCCTTCAAGGCTGGCAACAGCTAGGTACATGTGCATAGTTCTACTGCTCAGCTACTTGCTGTTCCAAGTCACAATTTTACCTGTTTGGGATGCAAGGAGTTAATATCTGTTCCCTGAACATATCAATACAGGTATAACATGGTATGTGAGGGCTGTAAAATGGGGTACACGTACATGGTGTTGGTGTTGTTCATATATCATGACCGACTATACCCTTTGATATTAAGCAGTGCACTAGAATAATAAACAAATACTTGGTAAGCCGGATACAATCGTTGTTGTAGTTGTTGATAGGCTGTGTTGTTGGTTGTTGACACGTAAATAGGTGTCTAGGTGTTAAACCAACTCTGGAGCCATGTGTGCAGCGTAAGGCTGCTTTGTTATTGTTTACGTGTGAGCGTGGCGTCTGTAAGAGACGCTGGCTTTGTGTACTGTTTCAATATTTTGCTGGTTCCACTTCTAAGTTAAATTTACGTTAACAAGGGAATCAAGCTATATTTTGGTGTTAATAATTATATTCAGTCTTATTGAACACTTTTTTATTCAATTTAGACATTAAACTGTTGTATGAACAGTGGTTTAATAATGTAAATACTGCGGCGACGTCGATGACGTCACGGAGTCTCCCATTCTCTAATTTTAAGAGGATACTGTTAAGGGAAGACTATACTATTTGTGTATGAGTGTGTCGGTTTCCCGACAAAAGGCGTGGTTGTGAATAGGAGCTGTCTCGTATGGGCCAATAGGCCTTCGGTACTCTCCTCTGTTCTTATGTTCTTATATTAATAAGATACAAGTTACATGGTTTTGAGATTGCCGAAGGGATCTGAGAGTTATGATTAGTAACAATTTAAAACCAAAGAGCAATGCATGAATGTTTGTAATATGGCTAATAGGACACTGTGATTTATTAATCAAAGCGTTAGAAACAAGACATCTGAAGTTGTTCTTCAGGTATATCTTGCTATAGTTTGGCCCCATTTAGAATATACATTTCAGTTTTGGTCACTCTTCTATTGAATTAATATAAATTCACTTGAACGTGTCAAGCTTAGGATTACGAAGTTAATTCCCCAAATTAGATATCTTTCATATGAATAAAGATTAAGAAAGCCCAATTGCATTCACTGGAAAGGCGAAGAGTTAGGGGTGACATGATTGAGGTTTACAAGTGGATGAATGGATATAACACAGGTTATATTAATGGAGTATTAAAAGTATCAACACAAGACAGAATGCGAAACAATTGGAATCAATTTGATAAGTTTAGATTTAGGAAAGACTTAGCAAATACTGGTTCTGTAACAGGGTTGTTGATTTGTAAAACCAATTACCTCGAAACGCAGTGGAGGTTTGGTTCTTCGATTTTTTCAAGCGTGGGTTGGACATGTATATGAGTGAGATTGGGTGGTTATAAATAGGAGCTGCCTCGTATGGACCAATAGGCCTTCAGCAGTTACCTTTGTTCTTATGTATTATGCAGTAATTAGTTCAACAAATCAACAACCGAACCAGTATTTATCAAGGTCTTTCCTAAATCTAAACATATCCATTTTTTCGAGTTCAATTTTGTTTTGATTCCTTTATTACCCTATAAATATCCCCCTTTTGTTAGTCTCATTCATCAACTTGTAAACCTTTAATATGTCACCACTAATTTTTCACCTGATTTTAGTATTCATTGCCTTCTTTATTCAGAGCAGACCTTTAGCGAAACATATGAAAGGTTGTAGTACTATGACAAGAAGTAAAAATTTCCAGTTAAATACATGAACTCAAAACAAATATCGATGTAATGGAAATATATTGCATGAGCAGCTAAGATTTAGAGAAGACAAAGGTAAATACTAATAACAAATTTCTATCTCTCTGCATTAAAAAATTCGAAGGCACATTATACAATCAATTCTTTTAAATCTTTATTAAAAAATCATATACATTTTTATATTTAAAATTGTATATAGGGATTTAAACTTTCATTTTTCATAATAATTTCCCTAAATTAAGATAACTTTTCGTCTGGAGTTTTGGTCGTTGTGTTTGATCAATCTTGGCTTTTTGCATGAATCCTCGGGATTGTTACAGTCCTCTTTTCTAGCTCGCTTTTTGGGCTGCAAGTATTCGTTGCGGTTTCGCTCACAATTTTTTATCGCCATATCAAATGAAGTGCAGGGAGTTTGCTTATTACTTTTGATGGAATCATTCAAAGTAATGATCTTCTTATCAAGGCTTGTGACCAGCGTACCATTTCTTCTTTTCATTGGTACATCTGTAGACTGATTTTGTTCATCACTTGTTTTGGCCTTATTGTCGATTACGACCTTTTCCACCTTCTGTTGGTAATTTGCCTGTGAGCTTGGAGTCTTTTTTATTGGAGCACATACTCTTTGTGGCCGAGTTGGTTTGCGAATGCAACATTCGTATAGAATTTCTGCCATGCCGTTCTATATCAGACCTGTTGCGTTGAAGGAAAATCTATTATTTTTCTTAATATCGGTTAGAATTCACCGACAAATGAATAATGACTCTCCGAGATATGTTTTGGCCAAATATTGAAGAACACGTAAATTATGCGTCCACAAACGTATTGTCAGAGGTAGACTGAATAATTTAAGGAGCCGATTCCTTTTATATACATCACAAGAGTTATATAAGTGAGGTGACTGACCTGCACCTGAATACAAATATTAATAACAATAGTGATTTTAAATAAATTTACGGGCTCATAATAGTCGGTGCTACATCAACACTTCGTCCTTAGTAGCTAAATCTGAAACTACAACAACATTGAATTTAATAGTGTAATAAATATATCAACGGATAACCCAAAACGATCGAAGGATAAATTGGACAACTGTTGATTATCGACATGTATGGATAACAGAGAGAGAGAGAGAGAGAGAGAGAGAGAGAGAGAGAGAGAGAGAGAGAGAGAGAGAGAGAGAGAGAGAGAGAGAGATGTTACAAGATACGAGCTAGATAATGTTGAAATTGTGAAAGGGATCTGAGAGTTATGATTAGTAAGAACTCAAAACAAAATGATCAATGCATGAATGTTCGTAATAAGGCAAATAGGACACTGGGATTCATTAATCGAGGAGTTAGTAACAAGACACCTGATGTGGTTCTTCTGCTATATCTTGCTCTGGTTATGCCCAATTAAGATTATGCAGTTCAGTTTTGGTCGCCGTACTATAGAATGGATATAAATTTACTTGAACGTGTCCAACGTAGGATGACTAAGTTAAACCCCCAAATTAGAAATCTTTCATATGAAGAAAGATTAACAAAGCTTAAATTGCATTCACTGGAAAGGCGTGGTTGTGAATAGGAGCTGTCTCGTATGGGCCAATAGGCCTTCGGTACTCTCCTTTGTTCTTATGTTCTTATATTAATAAGATACAAGTTAGATGGTTTTGAGATTGCCGAAGGGATCTGAGAGTTATGATTAGTAACAATTTAAAACCAAAGAGCAATGCATGAATGTTTGTAATATGGCTAATAGGACACTGTGATTTATTAATCAAAGCGTTAGAAACAAGACATCTGATGTTGTTCTTCAGGTATATCTTGCTATAGTTTGGCCCCATTTAGAATATGCAGTTCAGTTTTGGTCACCCTTCTATTGAATTAATATAAATTCACTTGAACGTGTCAAGCTTAGGATTACGAAGTTAATTCCCCAAATTAGATATCTTTCATATGAATAAAGATTAAGAAAGCCCAAATTGCATTCACTGGAAAGGCGAAGAGTTAGGGGTGACATGATTGAGGTTTACAAGTGGATGAATGGATATAACACAGGTTATATTAATGGAGTATTAAAAGTATCAACACAAGACAGAATGCGAAACAATTGGAATCAATTTGATAAGTTTAGATTTAGGAAAGACTTAGCAAATACTGGTTCTGTAACAGGGTTGTTGATTTGTAAAACCAATTACCTCGAAACGCAGTGGAGGTTTGGTTCTTCGATTTTTTCAAGCGTGGGTTGGACATGTATATGAGTGAGATTGGGTGGTTATAAATAGGAGCTGCCTCGTATGGACCAATAGGCCTTCAGCAGTTACCTTTGTTCTTATGTATTATGCAGTAATTTGTTCAACAAATCAACAACCGAACCAGTATTTATCAAGGTCTTTCCTAAATCTAAACATATCCATTTTTTCGAGTTCAATTTTGTTTTGATTCCTTTAATACCCTATAAATATCCCCCTTTTGTTAGTCTCATTCATCAACTTGTAAACCTCTAATATGTCACCACTAATTTTTCACCTGATTTTAGTATTCATTGCCTTCTTTATTCAGAGCAGACCTTTAGCGAAACATATGAAAGGTTGTAGTACTATGACAAGAAGTAAAAATTTCCAGTTAAATACATGAACTCAAAACAAATATCGATGTAATGGAAATATATTGCATGAGCAGCTAAGATTTAGAGAAGACAGAGGTAAATACTAATAACAAATTTCTATCTCTCTGCATTAAAAAATTCGAAGGCACATTATACAATCAATTCTTTTAAATCTTTATTAAAAAATCATATACATTTTTATATTTAAAATTGTATATAGGGATTTAAACTTTCATTTTTCATAATAATTTCCCTAAATTAAGATAACTTTTCGTCTGGAGTTTTGGTCGTTGTGTTTGATCAATCTTGGCTTTTTGCATGAATCCTCGGGATTGTTACAGTCCTCTTTTCTAGCTCGCTTTTTGGGCTGCAAGTATTCGTTGCGGTTTCGCTCACAATTTTTTATCGCCATATCAAATGAAGTGCAGGGAGTTTGCTTGTTACTTTTGATGGAATCATTCAAAGTAATGATCTTCTTATCAAGGCTTGTGACCAGCGTACCATTTCTTCTTTTCATTGGTACATCTGTAGACTGATTTTGTTCATCACTTGTTTTGGCCTTATTGTCGATTACGACCTTTTCCACCTTCTGTTGGTAATTTGCCTGTGAGCTTGGAGTCTTTTTTATTGGAGCACATACTCTTTGTGGCCGAGTTGGTTTGCGAATGCAACATTCGTATAGAATTTCTGCCATGCCGTTCTATATCAGACCTGTTGCGTTGAAGGAAAATCTATTATTTTTCTTAATATCGGTTAGAATTCACCGACAAATGAATAATGACTCTCCGAGATATGTTTTGGCCAAATATTGAAGAACACGTAAATTATGCGTTCACAAACGTATTGTCAGACCTGTGCTACAGAGGTAGACTGAATAATTTAAGGAGCTGATTTCTTTTATACGCATCACAAGAGCTATGTAAGTGAGGTGACTGACCTGCACCTGAATACAAATATTAATAACAATAGTGATTTTAAATAAATTTACGGGCTCATAATAGTCGGTGCTACATCAACACTTCGTCCTTAGTAGCTAAATCTGAAACTACAACAACAATGAATTTAATAGTGTAATAAATATATCAACGGATAACCCAAAACGATCGAAGGATATAAATTGGACAACTGTTGATTATCGACATGTATGGATAACAGAGAGAGAGAGAGAGAGAGAGAGAGAGAGAGAGAGAGAGAGAGAGAGAGAGAGAGAGAGAGAGAGAGAGAGAGAGAGAGAGAGAGAGAGAGAGAGAGAGAGAGAGAGAGAGATGTTACAAGATACGAGCTAGATAATGTTGAAATTGTGAAAGGGATCTGAGAGTTATGATTAGTAAGAACTCAAAACAAAATGATCAATGCATGAATGTTCGTAATAAGGCAAATAGGACACTGGGATTCATTAATCGAGGAGTTAGTAACAAGACACCTGATGTGGTTCTTCTGCTATATCTTGCTCTGGTTATGCCCAATTAAGATTATGCAGTTCAGTTTTGGTCGCCGTACTATAGAATGGATATAAATTTACTTGAACGTGTCCAACGTAGGATGACTAAGTTAAACCCCCAAATTAGAAATCTTTCATATGAAGAAAGATTAACAAAGCTTAAATTGCATTCACTGGAAAGGCGTGGTTGTGAATAGGAGCTGTCTCGTATGGGCCAATAGGCCTTCGGTACTCTCCTTTGTTCTTATGTTCTTATATTAATAAGATACAAGTTAGATGGTTTTGAGATTGCCGAAGGGATCTGAGAGTTATGATTAGTAACAATTTAAAACCAAAGAGCAATGCATGAATGTTTGTAATATGGCTAATAGGACACTGTGATTTATTAATCAAAGCGTTAGAAACAAGACATCTGATGTTGTTCTTCAGGTATATCTTGCTATAGTTTGGCCCCATTTAGAATATGCAGTTCAGTTTTGGTCACCCTTCTATTGAATTAATATAAATTCACTTGAACGTGTCAAGCTTAGGATTACGAAGTTAATTCCCCAAATTAGATATCTTTCATATGAATAAAGATTAAGAAAGCCCAAATTGCATTCACTGGAAAGGCGAAGAGTTAGGGGTGACATGATTGAGGTTTACAAGTGGATGAATGGATATAACACAGGTTATATTAATGGAGTATTAAAAGTATCAACACAAGACAGAATGCGAAACAATTGGAATCAATTTGATAAGTTTAGATTTAGGAAAGACTTAGCAAATACTGGTTCTGTAACAGGGTTGTTGATTTGTAAAACCAATTACCTCGAAACGCAGTGGAGGTTTGGTTCTTCGATTTTTTCAAGCGTGGGTTGGACATGTATATGAGTGAGATTGGGTGGTTATAAATAGGAGCTGCCTCGTATGGACCAATAGGCCTTCAGCAGTTACCTTTGTTCTTATGTATTATGCAGTAATTTGTTCAACAAATCAACAACCGAACCAGTATTTATCAAGGTCTTTCCTAAATCTAAACATATCCATTTTTTCGAGTTCAATTTTGTTTTGATTCCTTTAATACCCTATAAATATCCCCCTTTTGTTAGTCTCATTCATCAACTTGTAAACCTCTAATATGTCACCACTAATTTTTCACCTGATTTTAGTATTCATTGCCTTCTTTATTCAGAGCAGACCTTTAGCGAAACATATGAAAGGTTGTAGTACTATGACAAGAAGTAAAAATTTCCAGTTAAATACATGAACTCAAAACAAATATCGATGTAATGGAAATATATTGCATGAGCAGCTAAGATTTAGAGAAGACAGAGGTAAATACTAATAACAAATTTCTATCTCTCTGCATTAAAAAATTCGAAGGCACATTATACAATCAATTCTTTTAAATCTTTATTAAAAAATCATATACATTTTTATATTTAAAATTGTATATAGGGATTTAAACTTTCATTTTTCATAATAATTTCCCTAAATTAAGATAACTTTTCGTCTGGAGTTTTGGTCGTTGTGTTTGATCAATCTTGGCTTTTTGCATGAATCCTCGGGATTGTTACAGTCCTCTTTTCTAGCTCGCTTTTTGGGCTGCAAGTATTCGTTGCGGTTTCGCTCACAATTTTTTATCGCCATATCAAATGAAGTGCAGGGAGTTTGCTTGTTACTTTTGATGGAATCATTCAAAGTAATGATCTTCTTATCAAGGCTTGTGACCAGCGTACCATTTCTTCTTTTCATTGGTACATCTGTAGACTGATTTTGTTCATCACTTATTTTGGCCTTATTGTCGATTACGACCTTTTCCACCTTCTGTTGGTAATTTGCCTGTGAGCTTGGAGTCTTTTTTATTGGAGCACATACTCTTTGTGGCCGAGTTGGTTTGCGAATGCAACATTCGTATAGAATTTCTGCCATGCCGTTCTATATCAGACCTGTTGCGTTGAAGGAAAATCTATTATTTTTCTTAATATCGGTTAGAATTCACCGACAAATGAATAATGACTCTCCGAGATATGTTTTGGCCAAATATTGAAGAACACGTAAATTATGCGTTCACAAACGTATTGTCAGACCTGTGCTACAGAGGTAGACTGAATAATTTAAGGAGCTGATTTCTTTTATACGCATCACAAGAGCTATGTAAGTGAGGTGACTGACCTGCACCTGAATACAAATATTAATAACAATAGTGATTTTAAATAAATTTACGGGCTCATAATAGTCGGTGCTACATCAACACTTCGTCCTTAGTAGCTAAATCTGAAACTACAACAACATTGAATTTAATAGTGTAATAAATATATCAACGGATAACCCAAAACGATCGAAGGATATAAATTGGACAACTGTTGATTATCGACATGTATGGATAACATGAGAGAGAGAGAGAGAGAGAGAGAGAGAGAGAGAGAGAGAGAGAGAGAGAGAGAGAGAGAGAGAGAGAGAGAGAGAGAGAGAGAGAGAGAGAGAGAGAGAGAGAGAGAGAGAGAGAGAGAGAGAGAGAGAGAGAGAGAGAGAGAGAGAGAGATGTTACAAGATACGAGCTAGATAATGTTGAAATTGTGAAAGGGATCTGAGAGTTATGATTAGTAAGAACTCAAAACAAAATGATCAATGCATGAATGTTCGTAATAAGGCAAATAGGACACTGGGATTCATTAATCGAGGAGTTAGTAACAAGACACCTGATGTGGTTCTTCTGCTATATCTTGCTCTGGTTATGCCCAATTAAGATTATGCAGTTCAGTTTTGGTCGCCGTACTATAGAATGGATATAAATTTACTTGAACGTGTCCAACGTAGGATGACTAAGTTAAACCCCCAAATTAGAAATCTTTCATATGAAGAAAGATTAACAAAGCTTAAATTGCATTCACTGGAAAGGCGTGGTTGTGAATAGGAGCTGTCTCGTATGGGCCAATAGGCCTTCGGTACTCTCCTTTGTTCTTATGTTCTTATATTAATAAGATACAAGTTAGATGGTTTTGAGATTGCCGAAGGGATCTGAGAGTTATGATTAGTAACAATTTAAAACCAAAGAGCAATGCATGAATGTTTGTAATATGGCTAATAGGACACTGTGATTTATTAATCAAAGCGTTAGAAACAAGACATCTGATGTTGTTCTTCAGGTATATCTTGCTATAGTTTGGCCCCATTTAGAATATGCAGTTCAGTTTTGGTCACCCTTCTATTGAATTAATATAAATTCACTTGAACGTGTCAAGCTTAGGATTACGAAGTTAATTCCCCAAATTAGATATCTTTCATATGAATAAAGATTAAGAAAGCCCAAATTGCATTCACTGGAAAGGCGAAGAGTTAGGGGTGACATGATTGAGGTTTACAAGTGGATGAATGGATATAACACAGGTTATATTAATGGAGTATTAAAAGTATCAACACAAGACAGAATGCGAAACAATTGGAATCAATTTGATAAGTTTAGATTTAGGAAAGACTTAGCAAATACTGGTTCTGTAACAGGGTTGTTGATTTGTAAAACCAATTACCTCGAAACGCAGTGGAGGTTTGGTTCTTCGATTTTTTCAAGCGTGGGTTGGACATGTATATGAGTGAGATTGGGTGGTTATAAATAGGAGCTGCCTCGTATGGACCAATAGGCCTTCAGCAGTTACCTTTGTTCTTATGTATTATGCAGTAATTTGTTCAACAAATCAACAACCGAACCAGTATTTATCAAGGTCTTTCCTAAATCTAAACATATCCATTTTTTCGAGTTCAATTTTGTTTTGATTCCTTTAATACCCTATAAATATCCCCCTTTTGTTAGTCTCATTCATCAACTTGTAAACCTCTAATATGTCACCACTAATTTTTCACCTGATTTTAGTATTCATTGCCTTCTTTATTCAGAGCAGACCTTTAGCGAAACATATGAAAGGTTGTAGTACTATGACAAGAAGTAAAAATTTCCAGTTAAATACATGAACTCAAAACAAATATCGATGTAATGGAAATATATTGCATGAGCAGCTAAGATTTAGAGAAGACAGAGGTAAATACTAATAACAAATTTCTATCTCTCTGCATTAAAAAATTCGAAGGCACATTATACAATCAATTCTTTTAAATCTTTATTAAAAAATCATATACATTTTTATATTTAAAATTGTATATAGGGATTTAAACTTTCATTTTTCATAATAATTTCCCTAAATTAAGATAACTTTTCGTCTGGAGTTTTGGTCGTTGTGTTTGATCAATCTTGGCTTTTTGCATGAATCCTCGGGATTGTTACAGTCCTCTTTTCTAGCTCGCTTTTTGGGCTGCAAGTATTCGTTGCGGTTTCGCTCACAATTTTTTATCGCCATATCAAATGAAGTGCAGGGAGTTTGCTTGTTACTTTTGATGGAATCATTCAAAGTAATGATCTTCTTATCAAGGCTTGTGACCAGCGTACCATTTCTTCTTTTCATTGGTACATCTGTAGACTGATTTTGTTCATCACTTGTTTTGGCCTTATTGTCGATTACGACCTTTTCCACCTTCTGTTGGTAATTTGCCTGTGAGCTTGGAGTCTTTTTTATTGGAGCACATACTCTTTGTGGCCGAGTTGGTTTGCGAATGCAACATTCGTATAGAATTTCTGCCATGCCGTTCTATATCAGACCTGTTGCGTTGAAGGAAAATCTATTATTTTTCTTAATATCGGTTAGAATTCACCGACAAATGAATAATGACTCTCCGAGATATGTTTTGGCCAAATATTGAAGAACACGTAAATTATGCGTCCACAAACGTATTGTCAGAGGTAGACTGAATAATTTAAGGAGCTGATTCCTTTTATATACATCACAAGAGTTATATAAGTGAGGTGACTGACCTGCACCTGAATACAAATATTAATAACAATAGTGATTTTAAATAAATAAATTCGGTGCATATCAACACTTCGTCCTTAGTAGCTAAATCTGAAACTACAACAACATTGAATTTAATAGTGTAATAAATTTATCAACGGATAACCCAAACGATCATTAAATTGGACAACTGTTGATTAACATGATGGATAAGAGAGAGAGAGAGAGAGAGAGAGAGAGAGAGAGAGAGAGAGAGAGAGAGAGAGAGAGAGAGAGAGAGAGAGAGAGAGAGAGAGAGAGAGAGAGAGAAATCTAAACTTATCCAATTTATACCCATTGTTTCGCGTTCTGTCCTGTGTTGATATTTTCAATACCCTATTAATATCCCCTTTGATATATAGATATATATCAAGATATAGATATATATAGATTCTCAAGATATAGCTTGAGAACCACACCAGGTGTCTTGTTACTTACGCTGCGATTAATAAATCCGAGTGTCCTATTTGCCTTATTACGAACATTATGCATTGATCCTTTTGTTTTAAATTCTTACTAATTATAACTCCCAGATCCCTTTCGCAATCCGACTTCGCAATCTCAACACCATCTAGCTCGTATCTTGTAACTCTATCATCATTACCTAGCCTCAGAACTTTACATTTATCAGCATTAAACTGCATCTGCCAGTCCTTTGACCATTTCAAAACCTTATCTAGATCAACTTGAAGTGATAGTGAGTCCTCCTCCGAATTAATTTCCCTACCGATTTTCGTATCATCGGCAAATTTGCAAATGTTGCTACTCAAACCTGAATCTAAATCATTTATATATTATAAACAACAGAGGTCCCAAGACAGAGCCTTGAGGCACTCCACTTACAACATTTTCCCACTCTGACTTGACTCCATTTATACTAACTCTCTGTTTCCTTTGGTATAGCCATGCCCTAATCCAGCTTAATATAGCACCCCCAATACCATGAGCCTCTATCTTTTTAATCAGTCTTTCATGTGCACTGTATCGAAAGCTTTGCTAAAGTCAAGGTACACAACATCACAATCCTTACCACTATCAACTGCCTCAACTATGCTAGAATAAAAAGATAACAAATTTGTTAAACATGAACGGCCATTTATAAAACCATGTTGCGACTCAATTATTAATTTATGTTTTTCAAGATGAAGACGAATTTTATTTGCTATTATAGATTCGAGTAACTTTCCCACAATAGACGTTAGGCTAATTGGTCGATAGTTAGACGCAAGTGATCTATCTCCTTTCTTAAAAACTGGTATCACATTAGCAACTTTCCAAAACTCTGGCACTCTGCCTGACTCTATTGATTTATTAAATATGATTGACAGTGGGTCACAAAGCTCCTCTTTGCATTCTTTCAGCACTCTGGCAAACACTTCATCCGGCCCTGGGGATTGTTTGGTTTGAGTTTTACTATTTGTTTAAGAACATCCTCCCTGGTAACTGCTAAACTCGTCAACCTGTCCTCGTCCCCACCCACATAGACTTGTTGGGCTGAAGGCATATTGTTAAGTTCCTCTTTAGTAAATACAGATACAAAATATTTATAAAAATACTACTCATCTCTTCATCACTATCTGTTATTTGACCTGTCTCAGTTTTTAATGGACCTATCCTTTCCCTAGTCTTAGTTCGATATAACTGAAAAAACCCCTTAGGATTTGTCTTTGCTTGCCCTGCTATACGAACTTCATAGTTTTTTTTTGCTTTCCTTATCTCTTTTTTAACATTTCTAACTAGTTGTACGAATTCCTGTTCTAAAGTGACCTCCCCATTTTTAATCCTCTTGTACCAAGCTCTCTTTTTACCTATAAGATTCTTCAAATTCTTTGTTATCCACTTTGGGTCATTAGTAATCGATCTATTCAATTTGTGTGGTATACTACGTTCTGTGCTTTGTTTAGAATATTCTTAAATACGTTATAAATGAATCTACATCGAAATCCCCATTTACATCACCTATCGCTGGGTTCATGTCTCGCTCCAAGACCGGCCCACACCCATACCCAAGACTTTCCAATCAATTTGACCCAAAAAATTTCTTAGGCTATTAAAATCAGCTTTTCGAAAATGGCACTTTAACAGAATTTTCTCCTACAGGTCTATTCCATTCTATGCCAAATGCTGATTTCTTTTCGGAGTGAACCGCTGGCTCACCACAGCACTCGTCCTCCAACACGGCAAATGAATTTGCCGTCTTTAGGGCGTCTGTAGGCGGCCTTGTCAAGGTCTTCTTGAGACCCCTGTCCCCAACGACTCTCCACGACGAGGTCTTGTTTATCTTGGTCTTCTCCGCCTCCCCCCGACGCTTCAGCACTGTCGCACCTCCTCTATAAGGAATCCACCTCCTGCTCTCAAGCCCCAACCAAGTTCACCTACAAGCAACATTCTCACCAGGCTACTAATACACGCAACATTCTCACCAGGCTACTAATACACGCAACATTCTCACCAGGCTACTAATACACGCAACATTCTCACCAGGCTACTAATACACGCAACATTCTCACCAGGCTACTAATACACGCAACATTCTCACCAGGCTACTAATACAAGCAACATTCTCACCAGGCTACTAATACACGCAACATTCTCACCAGGCTACTAATACACGCAACATTCTCACCAGGCTACTAATACACGCAACATTCTCACCAGGCTACTAATACACGCAACATTCTCACCAGGCTACTAATACACGCAACATTCTCACCAGGCTACTAACAAGCAACATTCTCACCAGGCTACTAATACACGCAACATTCTCACCAGGCTACTAATACACGCAACATTCTCACCAGGCTACTAATACAAGCAACATTCTCACCAGGCTACTAATACACGCAACATTCTCACCAGGCTACTAATACACGCAACATTCTCACCAGGCTACTAATACAAGCAACATTCTCACCAGGCTACTAATACACGCAACATTCTCACCAGGCTACTAATACACGCAACATTTCTATTAATTTTGAACGGTACCAAATTTGTTGAGGTACAGAAGGGAGAACTGATTTGATTTGGAAGTTAATAAAAGTTTTCATATATTATCACTTTTAAATAAGTAATTAAATTGGTTGACATAATACAGTTCATAATAACATGCTACATTAATAGATATATTATGTTATAGGACTGTACAGTAGGTCCATAATTATGAATACATGTAGATGAATTGGCAGCAAAATGTTCTTCTGAAGATAGGATCTATTAATATAAATTGTATAACGAGGAGAATAACAATGGAATGGGGGTCATATAACGAGGAAATTATGTGCGTCATGCCATTTCTGGCCAGAGTATAGATTGATCAGTTCTTGACTTGACTGTGAAGGGAGCTCCGTAAGAACATAGGAAACTTAAGGAAACAACAGAAGACCTATTGACCATACGTTGCAGCTCTCTATTTTATCCACTCAGACTCATTCATATATATGTCTAACCTACAAATTGTCAACCACAATACCGAGGATAATAATACATTCTCCCAGGGTAATAGGAAGGAAATATTGTTATCTACGGTATTGTGGTAGACAGTTTATATAGGTGTGGATCGCTTAATTCTTTTGTGCTCAAGTGGCAGCCCAGGGAGCGAAGGCTTAAAGTGTCCATTTGGGCAGCGGTTGAGTGCTTCTGAAGTCCTTTCTTATTGTGGCTAGTTTGTGGCTCAGTCGATAGAGCTCTCGTCTCTCATGGTCGTGGTCGCGAGTTCGAGGCCCCTATTACCCTGGTGAATGAAATAGCTGACCTACCTTTAACATTTATTGATTCAATGTCTTTTACCTTACCCAGAATAATTTACCTGAATTTACCTGGGGGGGCACTAACACTCTAGTGGCCTCGACGAGGACAGGAAGCCGGCGGCTTGTCAATGGTCACCATTTGTCCTGATGATTTTTCAAGCTGGATTTTAAAGTTCAACGGAGTTTTAGTATTTACGGCTTCGGCGGGTAGGTGGTTCTACGGGTAAATAACCCTGTGAATGAAAAAGCATCTGTTGTTCTCAGTCCTACATCGTGGCTTGTTGAGCTTGAAACCGTTGCTCCTTGTTTGTGTACCTTCTGAAGAACTTGTCCAGATCAACATCTTCTAACTTGTTCAGTATTTTAAAAGTTTCAATAAGTTCTCTGTGGTGTAGTGGTAAGACACTCGCCTGGCGTTCCGCGAGCGCTATGTCATGGGTTCGTATCCTGGCCGGGAGGATTTACTGGGCGCATTTCCTTAACTGTAGCCCCTTTTAAACCAACAGTAAAAATGTGTACTTGGATGAAAAAACGATTCTTCGCGGCGGGGATCGTATTCCAGGGACCTGCCCGAAACGCTACGCGTACTAGTGGCTGTACAAGAATGTAACAACTCTTGTATATATCTCAAAAAAAAAAAAGATCCGGCCCGCCGTGCCTGGTTTTCAGTGTTGTTAGCCCTGTGGCCTTCAGCCGTTCCTGATACGAGAGATGACAGCTCTGGGATGACTTTTGTTGCCCGGTGTTGCACCTTCTCTAGAACAGCCTCTCTGTCCTTCTGAAAGTGAGGTCTCCATGCTTGGATACAGTAATTCTAAGGGGGCGCACCAGAGATTTATACAGTTGAAACATTACATTCTTTTCCTTATCGTCAAAAGTACGCTTGATTATCCCAGAGTTTGGTTAGCTTTTCTGACTGCTGCACCTACTTGTTGTGCAACTTTCATGAGTGGTGGATCCTGACTCCAAGGTCCTTTTCTTCATCAGTTTGCTGTAATGTAATGTTATTAATTTGGTAGTCATAACGTGGGTTGTTATGCTCTACATGCATGATCTGACATTTGTTAATATTTGCCAGTCTTCTGACCATTTGTGGAGTTCATGAAGATATATCTCTTTGTATGACTTCAATATCATTATCATTTTCTACTTTACCATAAATCTTTGTGACATCTGCAAATTTTATGATGTGGTTTGTAATATTCTCATTTATGTCATTGATGTATATAACAAAAAGGGCTGGCCCCAAAATGCATCCTTGCGGCATCCACTTATCAAAATCAAAATCAAAATGTTTATTCGGTAAAAGTACATACATAGAAGATGAGTTACAAACATAATGTTGGATTTATAGATAAAGCTAGTACATACAATACCTAAAGCTGCTAATACGCATAGTGTTTCGGGCAAGGTGTGGGGTAAAACACTTAGACTAAAGCTTGGGGGCAAGGGCTCCAGATTTTAAAAAAATGCATTAAATGAAAACTAGTTCGATTTCAATCAAACTTTTTTGACTAGTTGTATATAAAAAGTGTTTCATCTGGCCAAGTCTCAGCATCGTAGCATAAATAGGAAGGGAGAAAAAAAATAGTGAAGTAGGTGTCAAAATTATTCCAAAATGGTCAAAAACGATTATCAAACACAAGTGTCAACTGAAATCATATCTATGACTCTCAGCTATCACAATAGCATATATAAAAAATATTATAGTTAATATTATTAGAAAAATAATTAAGTTAAAAAAATTGATATATATTTTTTTTCAAATTGTTTTTTGTGTTGTTTTTATCGGACGATTTGCATGAAACTTATACACCTGCTGCTGCACATAAGCTTATCTGTAAGGGTGCCAATTTTGGAGAAAACTGGTTGATGTCAACCTCAGCCACAGATGGCAGCACCTTAGACTTTATTATTTTCTTATTTATTTTCAATATTTTCAACTAACATAAACATCAAATAACTCTTCATTTCATATTCAATTTACATGAACTTACACTTTATATGTAAATTTATGTCTCTAAAATCCCAAGTAAGCATTTTTTCCTAAGTTTATTTATTGATTTTATAATAGCAATAAACATGACATATTTGCATAATTTTTGGGGGCACTTTGAATATTTGTATTAGGAAACTAAAGATGTTTTGGAAACTCCCTAACTCCGGATCCTTTATTATATGCTCATGTGTCAGAAAAGTGTCATAGAATGATTATATCTGAAAGGTGTGTTTGTTTATTACACTTGAAAATGTGTAAAATTCGTTGAAAAAAATAAAAAAAATAAAATAATCTCCCTTTCTATTTACGCTGCAGTACTGAAACTTGAACAATTGCAGCCCTTTTCATATACAACAGTCAAAAAATATTGTTGACATTGAACAACTTTTATGAAACCATGCCCATGGCCCCTTAATTTAATTAAGTTAAGTTAATTTTAAGGGGCCCAGAATGTGGAAATGACCTTCCCAATCAGTCAAAGACTGTACCTCTCTTCAACCAGTTTAAGAGAAAAACTAAGTACTACNTGTTATATAAATAAATAAATAAATATGTTTATTCAGAAAGGTACATACATAAAGTGATTTTACATAAGTGGATCGATTTATAGATAGAGCTAGTACATACAATGCCTAAAGCCACTATTACGCAATGCGTTTCGGGCAAGAAAACATTAATATCTAAAACTTAATACTAATTGAGCAAAAAGAATAAAATGTTTTGAGAACAGATACAAATAAAGATAAAAAAAAGGGGGAACATGACTGAAAAGCAGCACAAATACAATATGTAGACAAACAGCGTTGAATAAAAAAAAAATAAGACATGGGTTGACAATAGAGGGGTAAGGTAGGTTACAGGGAGTTTATCAGGTAGTGTTTAGTTTTAATCTTAAACTGGTTGAGAGAGGTACAGTCTTTAACATGGTTGGGAAGGTCATTCCACATTCTGGGTCCCTTGATTTGTAGAGCATTTCTAGTTTGGTTAAGTCGTACTCTAGGAATATCAAAACTGTATTTATTTCTGGTGTGGTGCTCATGGGTTCTGTTACAGCTTTCAATGAAGCTTTTGAGGTCAGGATTGGCATTACAGTTCAGCGTTTTATATATGTATAATACACATGAGAGAATGTGCAGTGACTTAATATCTAACATATTGAGAGATTTGAGTAGGGGTACCGAGTGATGTCTGGGGCCAGAGTTGGATATTGTCCTAATAGCAGCTTTGTGTTGAGTAATTAGAGGACGTAAATGATTTTGGGTAGTAGAACCCCAAGCACAAATACCATAGTTGAGATATGGATAGATGAGGGAGTAATAGAGAGTCACCAGGGCAGGGCGGGGTACATAATATCTGATCTTAGAAAGAATGCCAACAGTTTTTGAAACTTTTTTTGATATATTTAGAATGTGTCCCTGGAAATTAAGCTTGTGATCAATGAGAACGCCAAGGAATTTGCCATCTAATTTGTTACAAATTTGGGTATTGTTAATCTTGAGATTTATTTGGTTAGAGGATTTATTGCCAAACAGAATATAGAAAGTTTTGTCAATGTTAAGGGTGAGTTTGTTGGCAGTTAGCCAAAGATGGACTTTATTAAGCTCGGTATTTACTGTGGCATTTAGAGCAAGGGGGTCAGGACTGGAGTAAATGAAGGTTGTGTCGTCAGCAAATAGAATTGGTCTAAGGTGTTGGGAGGCATTTGGAAGGTCATTAATGTAGATGAGAAAGAGGAGAGGGCCAAGTATACTGCCCTGAGGAACACCAATGTTGATGGGTAGGGTAGGAGAAATTGAATTGTTCACAGAAACATACTGGAGTCTGTCAGTAAGGTAAGATTTGAGGTATTGCAGGGAGAGTCCTCTGACTCCATAATGATGTAATTTAAGAAGAAGGTTTTGGTGGTTCACAGTGTCAAAAGCCTTACGCAGGTCCACAAATAACCCAACAGGGAACTCATTTTTATCAAGAGCTGCATGAATTAAGTTAATCATACTAATAAGTGCATCGTTAGTGCTTTTTTTAGGTCTGAAGCCATATTGGCAAGAGCTAAGTATATTGTGCTTGGCTAGATAAGAGTAAAGCTGCTTGTAGATTAGTTTTTCAAAAATTTTTGATAAGTTAGGCAGGATTGAAATAGGTCTGTAGTTGTTAACATCAGTGAGATCACCACATTTGTAGACAGGGATTACTCTCGCTTTTTTTAGAATATCTGGGAAGGTTTGGAGTTCAAGTGACTTGTTGAAGAACAATGTAATTGCAGGGGCTAAGGATCTGGAGGCTTTTTTGTAAATTAATGTCGGAATCTCCTCAAGGGCACTAGACTTGGTTTTAAGGGAAAGGATTATCTCATTGACATCAGTGGAATTAGTAGGCTTTAGGTACAGAGACTGTGGATAGTTACCTGTAAGGTAGTCCTTAACCTCAGTACTGGAAGAAGGAATATCATTTGCAAGGGATGACCCAATGGAAGAGAAGAACCTATTGAACTCAATAGCAGAATCAGATGCTGAAAGCTGACCATCGTTATTTGACAGGAGTGTTGGTTTGTTGTTTAAAATCTTCTTTGATCCCAAGATTTGTGAAATTGTGCTCCAAGTTTTTTTAATGTTGCTCTTTATTTGGGTAAATTTATCTTCGTAGTATTTAGTTTTGGCTCGTCTAATTATCTTAGATAGCAGTAAAGAGTAATTCTTTGAGAATTCTTTAGAGACGGTTCCTAGCCTATACTTCTTCTCAAGGTCATGTTTTTTATTAATGGATTTAAGTATTCCCTTTGTAAGCCAGGGATTGTTAAGCCTTTTGGTAGTGACTTGTTTTGTAAGCATAGGACAGTGGGTGTTATAAAGGCTTAGAGTTTTTTGAAGAAAAGATTGTACTGCTAGGTTGATGTCCCCTATGTTACCCAACTCTGACTCCCAGTTGACATTATCAGCAGCAGTTATAAAATTGCCTATAGCAGATTCATTGTATAGGCAATGAGACACAAGGCGGCGTTGAGGGCCACAGGGTGGCGTTGAGGGCGACACGGCGGGGTTGAGGGCCACAGGGCGGAGTTGAGGACCACAGAGCGGGGTTGAGGGCCACAGGGCGGAGTTGAAGACCACAGAGCGGGGTTGAGGGCCACAGGGCTGAGTTGAGGGCCACAGGGTGGCGTTCAGGGCCACAGGGCAGGGTTGAGGGCCACAGGGCAGCATTTAGGGCCACAGGGCGGCGTTGAGGGCCACAGAGCGGGGTCGAAGGCCACAGGGCGGTGTTGAGGACCACAGGGCGGGGTTGAGGGCCACAGGACGGGGTTGAGGGCCACAGGGCGGGGTTAAGAGCCACAGGGTGGGGTTAAAAGCTACAGTGCGGGATTGAGGGCCACAGTGTGGGGTTGAGGGTTACAGAGAGGGTTGAGGGCCACAGGGCGGGGTTGAGGGCCAGAGGGTGGGGAGAGGGACCACAGGGTGGGATTGAGAGCCACAGAGCGGGGTTGAGGGTTACGGAGCGGGTTGAGGGCCACTGGGCGGGGTTGAGGGCCACAGGGAGGGGTTGAGGGCCACAGGGTGGGGTTGAGGGGCCACAGGGCGAGGTTGAGGGCCACAGGACGGGGTTGAAGGCCACAGTGCTGGTCGAAAGCCATGAGATTGGAAAAGCAGTATTGCCAAAATAGACCCCAGACACCCTGTGGGTAGTAATGGACCCCCATACCGACCCTATGAAGGGTAGTGGACCCCATAATAATACTATGGGCGGTAGTGGACACTATACAAACACTATAGGCGGTAGTTGACTTCATAGCGACCCTCTGGGCGGCAATGGCCGCCATACACATCCAGTGGGTGTTATTATAAATAAATAAATAAATATGTTTATTCAGAAAAGGTACATACATAAAGTGATTTTACATAAGTGGATCGATTTATAGATAGAGCTAGTACATACAATGCCTAAAGCCACTATTACGCAATGCGTTTCGGGCAAGAAAACATTAATATCTAAAACTTAATACTAATTGAGCAAAAAGAATAAAATGTTTTGAGAACAGATACAAATAAAGATAAAAAAGGGGGGAACATGACTGAAAAGCAGCACAAATACAATATGTAGACAAACAGCGTTGAATAAAAAAATAAGACATGGGTTGACAATAGAGGGGTAAGGTAGGTTACAGGGAATTTATCAGGTAGTGTTTAGTTTTACATAATTTTAGTTTTACATAATTTTAGTTTTACATAATTTATTGGACCCCATACTCATCCTGTGGGTGGTATTGGACCCCATACCCATCCTGTGGGTGGTTGGAGCCCCATACCCATCCAGTGGGTGATAGTGGACGCCCTACTCATCCTGTGGGTGGTATTGGACCCCATACCCATCCTGTGGGTGGTTGGAGCCCCATACCCATCCAGTGGGTGACAGTGGACGCCATACTCATCCTGTGGGTGGTATTGGACCCCATACCCATCCTGTGGGTGGTTGTGATCCCCATACACATTCTGTGGGTGGTAGTGGACGCCATACTCATCCTGTGGGTGGTATTGGACCTCATACCCATCCTGTGGGTGGTTGGAGCCCCATACCCATCCAGTGGGTGACAGTGGACGCCATACTCATCCTGTGAGTGGTATTGGACCACATACCCATCCTGTGGGTGGTTGTGAGCCCCATGCACATCCTGTCGGTGGTAGTGGACGCCATACACATCCAGTGTATGGTATTGGACCCCATACCCTTCCTGTGGGTGGATGGATGATCCCCATACCCATCCTGTGGGTGGATGTGAACCCCATACCCATCCTGCGGGTGGTATTGGACCCCTTACCCACCTAACAGGTTTTAGTGGACCCTATACGCATCCTATAGTTGATATATAGTAGTCACCACACCATTTGCAGTAGTTTACCCCATAGAAAACATAACATCGTTTTCTGTTAGCGTTCCTACAGAACATTCTTTAAATATTTTTAAGGCACAAACTATTGTATATTATATTGATTGGTGAAGCACTGTAATTCTATGTAATAATTTATAGTGCTTATTATAATTTACTAAGAACAACTAATATTTCTCAAAACAAAACTACAAGCCTTCAATAGGATGTAGCTGATTTGTAATATTCTAAGAGCATGGACAATAGTAGGTAAATTTCACAACCCATGTGGGACCTGAAAACTACAATTTTCATTATATGTGAACCAGTCACGACTATTCTGCTATCTACGTTGATGGACGGGTACTGTGAGACGTAAATTGGTACGTGATGAAGAGTCTGGGCCTTGGTAAAAAAGTTAACTCGGAATATACCACATATGTAATAAATCACATTCAACATATGGACTTTAAGCATTAAGTCATATATGTGCTGTCTTGTGTGAGGACGGGTTTAGAATGGATATAAATTTACTTGAACGTGTCCAACGTAGGATGACTAAGTTAAACCCCCAAATTAGAAATTTTTCATATAAAGAAAGATTAACAAAGCTTAAATTGCAATCACTGGAAAGACGTGGTTGTGAATAGGAGCTGTCTCGTATGGGCCAATAGGCCTTCGGTACTCTCCTCTGTTCTTATGTTCTTATATTAATAAGATACAAGTTACATGGTTTTGAGATTGCCGAAGGGATCTGAGAGTTATGATTAGTAACAATTTAAAACCAAAGAGCAATGCATGAATGTTTGTAATATGGCTAATAGGACACTGTGATTTATTAATCAAAGCGTTAGAAACAAGACATCTGAAGTTGTTCTTCAGGTATATCTTGCTATAGTTTGGCCCCATTTAGAATATACATTTCAGTTTTGGTCACTCTTCTATTGAATTAATATAAATTCACTTGAACGTGTCAAGCTTAGGATTACGAAGTTAATTCCCCAAATTAGATATCTTTCATATGAATAAAGATTAAGAAAGCCCAAATTGCATTCACTGGAAAGGCGAAGAGTTAGGGGTGATATGATTGAGGTTTACAAGTGGATGAATGGATATAACACAGGTTATATTAATTGAGTATTAAAAGTATCAACGCAAGACAGAATGCGAAACAATTGGAATCAATTTGATAAGTTTAGATTTAGGAAAGACTTAGCAAATACTGGTTCTGTAACAGGGTTGTTGATTTGTAAATCCAATTACCTCGAAACGCAGTGGAGGTTTGGTTCTTTGATTTTTTCAAGCGTGGGTTGGACATGTATATGAGTGAGATTGGGGTGGTTATAAATAGGAGCTGCCTCGTATGGACCAATAGGCCTTCAGCAGTTACCTTTGTTCTTATGTATTATGCAGTAATTAGTTCAACAAATCAACAACCGAACAGTATTATCAAGGTCTTTCCTAAATCTAAACATATCCATTTTGTCGAGTTCAATTTGTTTTGATTCCTTATTACCCTATAAATATCCCCCTTTTGTTAGTCTCATTCATCAACTTGTAAACCTTTAATATGTCACCACTAATTTTTCACCTGATTTTAGTATTCATTGCCTTCTTTATTCAGAGCAGACCTTTAGCGAAACATATGAAAGGTTGTAGTACTATGACAAGAAGTAAAAATTTCCAGTTAAATACATGAACTCAAAACAAATATCGATGTAATGGAAATATATTGCATGAACAGCTAAGATTTAGAGAAGACAAAGGTAAATACTAATAACAAATTTCTATCTCTGCATTAAAAAATTCGAAGGCATTATACAATCAATTCTTTAAATCTTTATTAAAAAATCATATACATTTTATATTTAAAATTGTATATAGGGATTTAAACTTTCATTTTCATAATAATTTCCCTAAATTAAGATAAACTTTCTCGGAGTTTGGTCGTTTTGTCGTTGTGTTTGATCAATCTTGGCTTTTTGCATGAATCCTCGGGATTGTTACAGTCTTCTTTTCTAGCTCGCTTTTTGGGCTGCAAGTATTCGTGCGGTTTCGCTCACAATTTTTTATCGCCATATCAAATGAAGTTGCAGGGAGTTTGCTTATTACTTTTGATGGAAATCATTCAAAGTAATGATCTTCATATCAAGGCTTGTGACCAGCGTNGTAAAAATTATCCAGAATGGTTATCTACACAAGGGAGAATGGAAGCTGGACCCGCGTGGGGGCATCCCCCAGGGACTTAGCGGTGGAAATAACTACCTTTGTTCCCAAGCTTCATAATGAATCTTTCTACAGTATTCACTTACTTAGAGAAATTAACCTTCAGTCATTTTTGCATTCAAATTGCATTGTATAGTACTACTGTTCATAATATCAAGAGTATATTAATTATTAGAAGGAGTTTAAGTCACCATCAGTGACGTCACAAGCAAGAACTAGGTTGTGACGCGGAGTGACCGGAGGTCACAGGTCACCAGAGTTGACATGTCCTCTATTTCTCAAAGGTCAAATAGCTATGTTGTAATTGGGAATAGCTCTTCCTTAAGATGTTTGGGTAATTTAACTTCAGTACAATAAATCAATCAATCTGGAAAATTCAGTACGACAGAGGTTAATTGTTATAACTTAAGCCTGGCAAAGTAACTTAGATACTAGCGGAAGAATACAGATCTAGGCCTCTGGGTAGTGGAGAGAGAGGACAGAGCAGTGTGGTTTCAGCAGCAACTGGGAGAGGTCATCCATCTCACCTCTTCCCCAAGGCAACACAACATCTAGCTGTCTATAGAAGGTAAAAGTTGCTTGGAGTTTCTTAGTGATAGGTCACTCATTGCCGTTAAATTTATAGTCAGGGCATATTCAGTCAGGGAGTGTTCAAGTCAGGATTATAATTTCTTACTCTGTTTTAGATTTGAATAAATTAATTAGTTAGTAATTTTGCATTTTCATTATTTCCATGTGTTTGCTTTATTTATGTGAATTGTCCTTGTAACGTGGTCCCCACGTGGTCGAGTTGAGGTGGACGCCTATGCTCCTCGAATCTGAGGATATCATTCACATCCCATCAGGATTATTACTCCTGTTGATTTTAATTAACTACACACGTAAGATCCAGGGTTTATTTGTACTAGTGGGGAATCAAGCCCCAAGGTTGATTGTTTAGCGTGGTCGATCCAGATCTCGATCATTGCTCATTTTGGTTACTGATCTGGTGGTGGCGGCGGAAAGGAGATCCTAGAACTTTGCTAGAAGTCTATTTTCACGTCATACGGGTTGTAGAATCTCAAGTCGGTAAATCGTCTTGAGACCACGTGGCGTGGAGTCGGCTCGAGTAAAAGTCGTGGGGTCCCTTGGTTAAGAACTAAAGTAAAGAACACGGGTAAAGAGAGAAAAAGAGGGTAGAGAAAGGGAGTGAGAACCCGTCCCGTGTTACATTCTTATATTAATAAGATAAAAGTTAGATGGTTTTGAGATTGCCGAAGGGATCTGAGAGTTATGATTAGTAACAATATAAAACCAAAGAGCAATGCATGAATGTTTGAAATATGGCTAATAGGACACTGTGATTTACTAATCAAAGCGTTAGAAACAAGAAATCTGATGTTGTTCTTCAGGTATATCTTGCTATAGTATGGCCCCATTTAGAATATGCAGTTCAGTTTTGGTCACCATTCTATTGAATTAATATAAATTCACTTGAACGTCTCAAGCTTAGGATTACGAAGTTAATTCCCCAAATTAGATATCTTTCATATGAATAAAGATTAAGAAAGCCCAAATTGCATTCACTGGAAAGGCGAAGAGTTAGGGGTGACATGATTGAGGTTTACAAGTGGATGAATGGATATAACACAGGTTATATTATTGGAGTATTAAAAGTATCAACACAAGACAGAATGCGAAACAATTGGAATCAATTTGATAAGTTTAGATTTGGGAAAGACTTAGCAAATACTGGTTCTGTAACAGGGTTGTTGATTTGTAAAACCAATTACCTCGAAACGCAGTGGAGGTTTGGTTCGTTGATTTTTTCAAGCGTGGTTGGACATGTATATGAGTGAGATTGGGTGGTTATAAATAGGAGCTGCCTCGTATGGACCAATAGGCCTTCAGCAGTTACCTTTGTTCTTATGTATTATGCAGTAATTAGTTCAACAAATCAACAACCGAACCAGTATTTATCAAGGTCTTTCCTATATCTAAACATGTCCATTTTTTCGAGTTCAATTTTGTTTTGATTCCTTTAATACCCTATAAATATCCCCCTTTTGTTAGTCTCATTCATCAACTTGTAAACCTTTAATATGTCACCACTAATTTTTCACCTGATTTTAGTATTCATTGCCTTCTTTATTCAGAGCAGACCTTTAGCGAAACATATGAAAGGTTGTAGTACTATGACAAGAAGTAAAAATTCCCAGTTAAATACATGAACTCAAAACAAATATCGATGTAATGGAAATATATTGCATGAACAGCTAAGATTTAGAGAAGACAAAGGTAAATACTAATTACAAATTTCTATCTCTCTTCATTAAAAAAATCGAAGGCACATTATACAATCAATTCTTTTAAATCTTTATTAAAAAATCATATACATTTTTATATTTAAAATTGTATATAGGGATTTAAACTTTCATTTTTCATAATAATTTCCCTAAATTAAGATAACTTTTCGTCTGGAGTTTTGGTCGTTGTGTTTGATCAATCTTGGCTTTTTGCATGAATCCTCGGGATTGTTACAGTCTTCTTTTCTAGCTCGCTTTTTGGGCTGCAAGTATTCGTTGCGGTTTCGCTCACAATTTTTTATCGCCATATCAAATGAAGTGCAGGGAGTTTGCTTATTACTTTTGATGGAATCATTCAAAGTAATGATCTTCTTATCAAGGATTGTGACCAGCGAACCAATTCTTCTTTTCATTGGTACATCTGTAGACTGATTTTGTTCATCACTTGTTTTGGCCTTATTGTCGATTACGACCTTTTCCACCTTCTGTTGGTAATTTGCCTGTGAGCTTGGAGTCTTTTTTATTGGAGCACATACTCTTTGTGGCCGAATTGGTTTGCGAATGCAACATTCGTATAGAATTTCTGCCATGCCGTTCTATATCAGACCTGATGCGTTGAAGGAAAATCTATTATTTTCTTAATATCGGTTAGAATTCACCGACAAATGAATAATGACTCTCCGAGATATGTTTTGGTCAAATATTGAAGAACACGTAAATTATGCGTCCACAAACGTATTGTCAGAGGTAGACTGAATAATTTAAGGAGCCGATTCCTTTTATATACATCACAAGAGTTATATAAGTGAGGTGACTGACCTGCACCTGAATACAAATATTAATAACCATAGTGATTTTAAATAAATTTACGGGCTCATAATAGTCGGTGCTACATCAACACTTCGTCCTTAGTAGCTAAATCTGAAACTACAACAACATTGAATTTAATAGTGTAATAAATATATCAACGGATAACCCAAAACGATCGAAGGATGCAAATTGGACAACTGTTGATTATCGACATATATGGATAACTGGAGAGA
>WNGS01158982.1:52149-77600 GCA_020271785.1 Procambarus virginalis
TAATTTTTTTTTTTTTTTTTTTTTTTTTTATTTTTACATGCAAGCATGCTTATAAGTACAATAAAACAATACAAACACAAACAACAGAACGTGCCAAAACAGAAAGGACATATACGCCGGCCGGAAGGGCCGATCACACAATAACATAAGTACAAAACATATTACAATAAGTACAAAACATATTACAATAAGCACAAAAATAATAATAACAATTACAGAACCAACTACAACAATAAATAGAAACAAAGGACAACAATAGAGCCGCACATAGCTGAAAACAAAACCAGAATCGATACCAAAACATGTAATAAACAGAACAAGGCTACCAGCACCGCAAAAAACACACGGAGAGGCACCAACATAAAACGTAAAAAAAACAATAATAAGAACAATAATAAGAACAAATAATAAGAAAGGAATACATGACAAAAGCATACACCAGACCGAGCCCCTCCAACAGCCTGAAGGGCACTCAGCACCACACAAACACACACAAACCACAAAACACAAAACATTACATATCAATCACTCGGTCTTGCGGAATTTCCCCAGGACAAAACTGACCAGGGAGATACCTTTCAGGGAACTTCTTATGAGGATATTTTCCTTTATAGACCTCCCAAATCATATACTCCTGCATGGTGGGGGGCTTACCCCCCAGCGCCCGCGGGCCCGACATAAACTCCGGAACCACCAGATCAGGC
Source organism: Procambarus virginalis (assembly GCA_020271785.1). Lineage (NCBI taxonomy): Eukaryota > Metazoa > Arthropoda > Malacostraca > Decapoda > Cambaridae > Procambarus > Procambarus virginalis. Next base: position 52,854 of record WNGS01158982.1, read on the forward strand.
GGAAGCGGCCAGTCTCGAAGTTCAAAAGGACAAGTCGCATAACGAGGCTTGGGAGCGCGCGCCACGCCCCCTGACGTAGCAGATGACACCGATGAATCGGACGCGGGCTGACGAGACGGTCGCGCCGCCGGAAGCACAGGAGCAGGGGATAAGCGACGAGAAGGCAATACCTCCACCGAGATCACAGGGGACACTGAAGAAAATGTCGTAGATGGAAGAGTCGTCAAAACCGCAGACGATGAAACAGGGACCGATGCAGTCATCACAGAATCACCAGAACGAGCAGTCTTTTTCAACAGCATCACCAGGCCACCCCGCTCACTACGGACGTCAGCAGGGGTCACCACCCCCCACGAAGAACCGGATCCATCCGAGGCAGGCGATGCTCCCGAAGCAGGAACCGCAGACACGAGATCGGAAGTGGAAGCCGAAATACCGGCACATTCATCCTCTGGCAAATGTACCTCCGCCGTCACCGTAGTACGCAACGCAACTGTAGCCACCCCTCCGTCGCCGGCAGACTCACATGCGTCGAAATCACCAACGTCTACCCATGCAGGCGACGCACGCCGGGAACGCTTAGGCTCGGGCCGCAGATCATCAGAGCCGGAGGCCGACTCAGACATACGCTCAACACAAGCCGGCCGAAACGACGCACGCCGCAACACTGCAGCATCCTCCACCACATGGGGTACCAGGCCAGACACAGAAGGAAGCGCCGAATCCACCCCAGCACCCAGTACAGCCGGAGCAAACGTCGAGGGTGCAGGGACAGGGTCAGATGCATCAGAGGAAGACGGGGGAGTCGTAGACTGAAGAACTCCAGAGTCACTAGGCGGAGCAGGACGATCACCAGGCGATGACACAACCTCCGGAGGAGAATCCACCACCATAGAGGGCGCACCAGGCGACACAGGGGGCATATCCGCGGCGGGAGAGGCGTCTACATCCACAGAATCCTCCTCCACAGGAAGCGGAGGAAAATCGTCCTCACTGAATAGGTTCACGGGAGCAACGGCCGGCGCAGAACAAGCAGCAGCCTGATGGCCCAACAGCCCACAACGATAACACGTCCGAGGCTGTCGGGCGTAAAACACGCGAACTGTGTACCCCATCAGGCGCACAGAGGACGGAATATCCTCCCGGAGCCTCATGCCCAGGGTACGAATGTTCGTCCTCACACCTTTCAGGGTGCTTGAAGTGACCACGTTCACCCGTACACTAACCACCGCTCCAAAACGGCCGAAGTACCGCCTTAGCAGGCCCTCCGGAAACTCCAATGGAGCTCCATGCACGCTAACGTATGTGAGGGCACCACTCCTATCAGAGATAGAAACCGTGCCCCCACCATCCGGCAGGGGTAATGTCCGCCCCTCGTAACGACGTAGAAATTCGCGATAAGCCAACTCCTCAGTGAACTTCACGATCACTCGACGAGCTGTCACCAGCTCGACTCCGTAAATGTCAAGCACAGGAACATGCAGCATCTCACACACTTGCGCCATCTCCGGGTACCCAGCCCGGCTGGAAAATTCAAATCCCACAGACTGAGCCCGCAGTATAGGTGGAAGGGGGACCCCCATCGTCAACGCCACGTCAACACAGGCAGGCAGACACACCTGCCCCCAACCGGCCAATTATGGAAACACTCCCACAGCCGGAGCGCCGCGCACACACGTCCGACCCCTACCGAAGCTCGGGCCGGTCTCATGTCGAGGGCACTTGGTGTCAATTGCAGGCTGGAAAGATATTGCAAATCTAATGCAATATCTTTATAGACAACTGGGAACACTTCTATGGAAGAAATGAAATGTATGCTCGTGATGGGGTGCATCTATCGAGAGCTGGGGTTGTTGCTGTTGCAAACTCGTTGGAAGAAGTGGTTAGAGGTGTTTGTTTGGGTTTAAACTGTTAGTAGATAGAGGTATGGGAATTGATTTGGAGGAAGGAGGTAATAAAAGTATGTGTTTGCGGGAGAAAGGAATTGGCAAAATGATCAGGGAAAGAGAAGGGCCTCAAAATAACAATTCACTTAGGGTATATTACACAAACAGTAGAAGTCTAAGAAATAAAATTAACGAATTAAATGCTCTTGTCTGCACAGAAAAAATAGATATTATTGCACTTACCGAAACGTGGATGAATGTTGATAATAGAGAACTATTAGCTGAATATCAAATAAATGGATTTAAACTATTTCACACAGATAGATATATTAGACGAGGAGGTGGAGTAGCCATATACGTTAGGGACAATTTGAAATGTAGTCTCAAAGAGGGAATCAAAACTGAGCCACACACAGAAACTATTTGGATAGAATTAAACGAAAAAGCAAATAATATTATATAGGAGTTATATATAGGCCACCAAATTTAGACAGAATGGAAGCAAAGCATCTATGGGATGAAATATCTAGGGCATCTAGATCTAACAGTATTTATGTCATGGGTGACTTTAATTTTAGTGGAATAAACTGGTTGAACAAAACAGGGAATAGTGAAGCAGAAGATTTTCTAGAATTAATTGACGATTGCTTTCTTACGCAACACATTAAGGAACCAACACGGGAAAATAATATTTTAGATTTAGTGTTAACTAACAGGGAAACACAAATTAATGACATCGAAATAGGGAGTGAGCTAGGGAACAGTGATCACAAAGAAATCAGATTTAGCATAGAATGGAATAGACCTGTAGGAGAAAATTCTGTTAAAGTGCCAGATTTTCGAAAAGCTGATTTTAATAGCCTAAGAAATTTTTTGGGTCAAATTGATTGGAAAGTCTTGGGTATGGGGTGTGGGCCGGTCTTGGAGCGAGACATGAACCCAGCGATAGGTGATGTAAATGGGGATTTCGATGTGGATTCAATATATAACTTATTTAAGAATATTCTAAACAAAGCACAGGAACGTAGTATACCACACAAATTGAATAGATCGATTACTAATGACCCAAAGTGGATAACAAAGAATTTGAAAAACCTTATAGGTAAAAAGAGAGCTTGGTACAAAAGGATTAAAAATGGGGAGGTCACTTTAGAACAGGAATTCGTACAACTGGTTAAAAATGTTAAAAAAGAGATAAGGAAAGCAAAAAGAAACTATGAAGTTCGTATAGCAGGGCAAGCAAAGACAAATCCTAAAGGGTTTTTTCAGTTATATCGAACTAAGACTAGGGAAAGGATAGGCCCATTAAAAACTGAGACAGGTCAAATAACAGATAGTGATGAAGAGATGAGTAGTATTTTTAATAAATATTTTGTATCTGTATTTACTAAAGAGGAACTTAACAATATGCCTTCAGCCGAACAAGTCTATGTGGGTGGGGACGAGGACAGGTTGACGAGTTTAGCAGTTACCAGGGAGGATGTTCTTAAACAAATAGTAAAACTCAAACCAAACAAATCCCCAGGGCCGGATGAAGTGTTTGCCAGGGTGCTGAAAGAATGCAAAGAGGAGCTTTGTGACCCACTGTCAATCATATTTAATAAATCAATAGAGTCAGGCAGAGTGCCAGAGTTTTGGAAAGTTGCTAATGTGATACCAGTTTTTAAGAAAGGAGATAGATCACTTGCGTCTAACTATCGACCAATTAGCCTAACGTCTATTGTGGGAAAGTTACTCGAATCTATAATAGCAAATAAAATTCGTCTTCATCTTGAAAAACATAAATTAATAATTGAGTCGCAACATGGTTTTATAAATGGCCGTTCATGTTTAACAAATTTGTTATCTTTTTATTCTAGCATAGTTGAGGCAGTTGATAGTGGTAAGGATTGTGATGTTGTGTACCTTGACTTTAGCAAAGCTTTCGATACAGTGCCACATGAAAGACTGATTAAAAAGATAGAGGCTCATGGTATTGGGGGTGCTATATTAAGCTGGATTAGGGCATGGCTATACCAAAGGAAACAGAGAGTTAGTATAAATGGAGTCAAGTCAGAGTGGGAAAATGTTGTAAGTGGAGTGCCTCAAGGCTCTGTCTTGGGACCTCTGTTGTTTATAATATATATAAATGATTTAGATTCAGGTTTGAGTAGCAACATTTGCAAATTTGCCGATGATACGAAAATCGGTAGGGAAATTAATTCGGAGGAGGACTCACTATCACTTCAAGTTGATCTAGATAGGGTTTTGAAATGGTCAAAGGACTGGCAGATGCAGTTTAATGCTGATAAATGTAAAGTTCTGAGGCTAGGTAATGATGATAGAGTTACAAGATACGAGCTAGATGGTGTTGAGATTGCGAAGTCGGATTGCGAAAGGGATCTGGGAGTTATAATTAGTAAGAATTTAAAACAAAAGGATCAATGCATAAATGTTCGTAATAAGGCAAATCGGACACTCGGATTTATTAATCGCAGCGTAAGTAACAAGACACCTGGTGTGGTTCTCAAGCTATATCTTGCTCTGGTTAGGCCCCATTTAGATTATGCAGTTCAGTTTTGGTCGCCATATTATAGAATGGATATAAATTCACTTGAACGTGTCCAGCGTAGGATGACTAAGTTAATTCCCCAAATTAGAAATCTTTCATATGAAGAAAGATTAACAAAGCTTAATTTGCATTCACTGGAAAGGCGAAGAGTTAGGGGTGACATGATAGAGGTTTACAAGTGGATGAATGGACATAACAAAGGGGATATTAATAGTGTATTGAAAGTATCAACACAGGACAGAACGCGAAACAATGGGTATAAATTGGATAAGTTTAGATTTAGGAAAGACTTGGGTAAATACTGGTTCAGTAACAGGGTTGTTGATTTGTGGAACCAATTGCCGCGTAACATTGTGGAGGTGGGGTCCCTCGATTGTTTTAAGCATGGGTTGGACATATATATGAGTGGGATTGGGTGGTTATAAATAGGAGCTGCCTCGTATGGGCCAATAGGCCTTCTGCAGTTACCTTTGTTCTTATGTTCTTATGTTCTTATGTAATGTTGAAATTGTGAAAGGGATCTGAGAGTTATGATTAGTAAGAACTCAAAACAAAATGATCAATGCATGAATGTTCGTAATAAGGCAAATAGGACACTGGGATTCATTAATCGAGGAGTTAGTAACAAGACACCTGATGTGGTTCTTCTGCTATATCTTGCTCTGGTTATGCCCAATTAAGATTATGCAGTTCAGTTTTGGTCGCCGTACTATAGAATGGATATAAATTTACTTGAACGTGTCCAACGTAGGATGACTAAGTTAAACCCCCAAATTAGAAATCTTTCATATGAAGAAAGATTAACAAAGCTTCAATTGCATTCACTGGAAAGGCGTGGTTGTGAATAGGAGCTGTCTCGTATGGGCCAATAGGCCTTCGGTACTCTCCTTTGTTCTTATGTTCTTATATTATTAAGATACAAGTTAGATGGTTTTGAGATTGCCGAAGGGATCTGAGAGTTATGAATAGTAACAATTTAAACCAAAGAGCAATGCATGAATGTTTGTAATATGGCTAATAGGACACTGTGATTTATTAATCAAAGCGTTAGAAACAAGACATCTGATGTTGTTCTTCAGGTATATCTTGCTATAGTTTGGCCCCATTTAGAATATGCAGTTCAGTTTTGGTCACCCTTCTATTGAATTAATATAAATTCACTTGAACATGTCAAGCTTAGGATTACGAAGTTAATTCCCCAAATTAGATATCTTTCATATGAATAAAGATTAAGAAAGCCCAAATTGCATTCACTGGAAAGGCGAAGAGTTAGGGGTGACATGATTGAGGTTTACAAGTGGATGAATGGATATAACACAGGTTATATTAATGGAGTATTAAAAGTATCAACACAAGACAGAATGCGAAACAATTGGAATCAATTAGATAAGTTTAGATTTAGGAAAGACTTAGCAAATACTGGTTCTGTAACAGGGTTGTTGATTTGTAAAACCAATTACCTCGAAACGCAGTGGAGGTTTGGTTCTTCGATTTTTTCAAGCGTGGGTTGGACATGTATATGAGTGAGATTGGGTGGTTATAAATAGGAGCTGCCTCGTATGGACCAATAGGCCTTCAGCAGTTACCTTTGTTCTTATGTATTATGCAGTAATTTGTTCAACAAATCAACAACCGAACCAGTATTTATCAAGGTCTTTCCTAAATCTAAACATATCCATTTTTTCGAGTTCAATTTTGTTTTGATTCCTTTAATACCCTATAAATATCCCCTTTTGTTAGTCTCATTCATCAACTTGTAAACCTCTAATATGTCACCACTAATTTTTCACCTGATTTTAGTATTTATTGCCTTCTTTATTCAGAGCAGACCTTTAGCGAAACATATGAAAGGTTGTAGTACTATGACAAGAAGTAAAAATTTCCAGTTAAATACATGAACTCAAAACAAATATCGATGTAATGGAAATATATTGCATGAGCAGCTAAGATTTAGAGAAGACAGAGGTAAATACTAATAACAAATTTCTATCTCTCTGCATTAAAAAATTCGAAGGCACATTATACAATCAATTCTTTTAAATCTTTATTAAAAAATCATATACATTTTTATATTTAAAATTGTATATAGGGATTTAAACTTTCATTTTTCATAATAATTTCCCTAAATTAAGATAACTTTTCGTCTGGAGTTTTGGTCGTTGTGTTTGATCAATCTTGGCTTTTTGCATGAATCCTCGGGATTGTTACAGTCCACTTTTCTAGCTCGCTTTTTGGGCTGCAAGTATTCGTTGCGGTTTCGCTCACAATTTTTTATCGCCATATCAAATGAAGTGCAGGGAGTTTGCTTGTTACTTTTGATGGAATCATTCAAAGTAATGATCTTCTTATCAAGGCTTGTGACCAGTGTACCATTTCTTCTTTTCATTGGTACATCTGAAGACTGATTTTGTTCATCACTTGTTTTGGCCTTATTGTCGATTACGACCTTTTCCACCTTCTGTTGGTAATTTGCCTGTGAGCTTGGAGTCTTTTTTATTGGAGCACATACTCTTTGTGGCCGAGTTGGTTTGCGAATGCAACATTCGTATAGAATTTCTGCCATGCCGTTCTATATCAGACCTGTTGCGTTGAAGGAAAATCTATTATTTTTCTTAATATCGGTTAGAATTCACCGACAAATGAATAATGACTCTCCGAGATATGTTTTGGCCAAATATTGAAGAACACGTAAATTATGCGTCCACAAACGTATTGTCAGAGGTAGACTGAATAATTTAAGGAGCTGATTCCTTTTATATACATCACAAGAGTTATATAAGTGAGGTGACTGACCTGTACCTGAATACAAATATTAATAACAATAGTGATTTTAAATAAATTTACGGGCTCATAATAGTCGGTGCTACATCAACACTTCGTCCTTAGTAGCTAAATCTGAAACTACAACGACATTGAATTTAATAGTGTAATAAATTTATCAACGGATAACCCAAAACGATCGAAGGATATAAATTGGACAACTGTTGATTATCGACATGTATGGTTAACATGGAGAGAGAGAGAGAGAGAGAGAGAGAGAGAGAGAGAGAGAGAGAGAGAGAGAGAGAGAGAGAGAGAGAGAGAGAGAGAAGAGAGAGAGAGAGATGTTACAAGATACGAGCTAGATAATGTTGAAATTGTGAAAGGGATCTGAGAGTTATGATTAGTAAGAACTCAAAACAAAATGATCAATGCATGAATGTTCGTAATAAGGCAAATAGGACACTGGGATTCATTAATCGAGGAGTTAGTAACAAGACACCTGATGTGGTTCTTCTGCTATATCTTGCTCTGGTTATGCCCAATTAAGATTATGCAGTTCAGTTTTGGTCGCCGTACTATAGAATGGATATAAATTTACTTGAACGTGTCCAACGTAGGATGACTAAGTTAAACCCCCAAATTAGAAATCTTTCATATGAAGAAAGATTAACAAAGCTTCAATTGCATTCACTGGAAAGGCGTGGTTGTGAATAGGAGCTGTCTCGTATGGGCCAATAGGCCTTCGGTACTCTCCTTTGTTCTTATGTTCTTATATTATAAGATACAAGTTAGATGGTTTTGAGATTGCCGAAGGGATCTGAGAGTTATGAATAGTAACAATTTAAACCAAAGAGCAATGCATGAATGTTTGTAATATGGCTAATAGGACACTGTGATTTATTAATCAAAGCGTTAGAAACAAGACATCTGATGTTGTTCTTCAGGTATATCTTGCTATAGTTTGGTCCCATTTAGAATATGCAGTTCAGTTTTGGTCACCCTTCTATTGAATTAATATAAAGACTTGAACATGTCAAGCTTAGGATTACGAAGTTAATTCCCCAAATTAGATATCTTTCATACGAATAAAGAATAGGAAAGCCCAAATTGCATTCACTGGAAAGGCGAAGAGTTAGGGGTGACATGATTGAGGTTTTCAAGTGGATGAATGGATATAACACAGGTTATATTAATGGAGTATTAAAAGTATCAACACAAGACAGAATGCGAAACAATTGGAATCAATTAGATAAGTTTAGATTTAGGAAAGACTTAGCAAATACTGGTTCTGTAACAGGGTTGTTGATTGTAAAAACAATTACCTCGAAACGCAGTGGAGGTTTGGTTCTTCGATTTTTTTCAAGCGGGGTTTGGACATGTATATGAGTGATGATTGGGTGGTATAAATAGAAGCGCCTCGTATGGACCAATAGGCCTTCAGCAGTTAACTTTGTTCTTATGTATTATGCAGTAATTTGTTCAACAAATCAACAACCGAACCAGTATTTATCAAGGTCTTTCCTAAATCTAAACATATCCATTTTTTCGAGTTCAATTTTGTTTGATTCCTTTAATACCCTATAAATATCCCCCTTTTGTTAGTCTCATTCATCAACTTGTAAACCTCTAATATGTCACCACTAATTTTTCACCTGATTTTAGTATTTATTGCCTTCTTATTCAGAGCAGACCTTTAGCGAAACATATGAAAGGTTGTAGTACTATGACAAGAATAAAATTTCCANATATCGGTTAGAATTCACCGACAAATGAATAATGACTCTCCGAGATATGTTTGGCCAAATATTGAAGAAAATTTATGCGTCCACAAAATTGTTCAGAGGTAGACTGAAATAATTTAAGGAGCTGATTCATTTTAATACATCACAAGAGTTATATAAGTGAGGTGACTGACCTGTACCTGAATACAAATATTAATAACAATAGTGATTTTAAATAAATTACGGGCTCATAATAGTCGGTGCTACATCAACACTTCGTCCTTAGTAGCTAAATCTGAAACTACAACGACATTGAATTTAATAGTGTAATAAATTTATCAACGGATAACCCAAAACGATCGAAGGATATAAATGGACAACTGTTGATTATCGACATGTATGGTTAACATGAGAGAGAGAAGAGAGGAGAGAGAGAGAGAGAGAGGAGAGAGAGAGAGAGAGAGAGAGAGAGAGAGGAGAGAGAGAGAGAGAGAGAGAGAGAGAGGGAGAGAGAGAGAGAGAGATGTTACAAGATACGAGCTAGATAATGTTGAAATTGTGAAAGGGATCTGAGTTATGATTAGTAAGAACTCAAAACAAAATGATCAATGCATGAATGTTCGTAATAAGGCAAATAGGACACTGGGATTCATTAATCGAGGAGTTAGTAACAAGACACCTGATGTGGTTCTTCTGCTATATCTTGCTCTGGTTATGCCCAATTAAGATTATGCAGTTCAGTTTTGGTCGCCGTACTATAGAATGGATATAAATTTACTTGAACGTGTCCAACGTAGGATGACTAAGTTAAACCCCCAAATTAGAAATCTTTCATATGAAGAAAGATTAACAAAGCTTCAATTGCATTCACTGGAAAGGCGTGGTTGTGAATAGGAGCTGTCTCGTATGGGCCAATAGGCCTTCGGTACTCTCCTTTGTTCTTATGTTCTTATAATATTAAGATACAAGTTAGATGGTTTTGAGATTGCCGAAGGGATCTGAGAGTTATGAATAGTAACAATTTAAAACCAAAGAGCAATGCATGAATGTTTGTAATATGGCTAATAGGACACTTTGATTTATTAATCAAAGCGTTAGAAACAAGTCATCTGATGTTGTTCTTCAGGTATATCTTGCTATAGTTTGGTCCCATTTAGAATATGCAGTTCAGTTTTGGTCACCCTTCTATTGAATTAATATAAATTGACTTGAACATGTCAATCTTAGGATTACGAAGTTAATTCCCCAAATTAGATATCTTTTATATGAATAAAGATTAAGAAAGCCCAATTGCATTCACTGGAAAGGCGAAGAGTTAGGGGTGACATGATTGAGGTTTACAAGTGGATGAATGGATATAACACAGGTTATATTAATGGAGTATTAAAAGTATCAACACAAGACAGAATGCGAAACAATTGGAATCAATTAGATAAGTTTAGATTTAGGAAAGACTTAGCAAATACTGGTTCTGTAACAGGGTTGTTGATTTGTAAAACCAATTACCTCGAAACGCAGTGGAGGTTTGGTTCTTCGATTTTTTCAAGCGTGGGTTGGACATGTATATGAGTGAGATTGGGTGGTTAAAAATAGGAGCTGCCTCGTATGGACCAATAGGCTATCAACAGTTACCTTTGTTCTTATGTATTATGCAGTAATTTGTTCAACAAATCAACAACCGAACCAGTATTTATCAAGGTCTTTCCTAAATCTAAACATATCCATTTTTTCGAGTTCAATTTTGTTTTGATTCCTTTAATACCCTATAAATATCCCCTCTATAAATACCCCCGAAACAATTGGAATCAATTAGATAAGTTTAGATTTAGGAAAGACTTAGCAAATACTGGTTCTGTAACAGGGTTGTTGATTTGTAAAACCAATTACCTCGAAACGCAGTGGAGGTTTGGTTCTTCGATTTTTTCAAGCGTGGGTTGGACATGTATATGAGTGAGATTGGGTGGTTAAAAATAGGAGCTGCCTCGTATGGACCAATAGGCTATCAGCAGTTACCTTTGTTCTTATGTATTATGCAGTAATTTGTTCAACAAATCAACAACCGAACCAGTATTTATCAAGGTCTTTCCTAAATCTAAACATATCCATTTTTTCGAGTTCAATTTTGTTTTGATTCCTTTAATACCCTATAAATATCCCCCTTTTGTTAGTCTCATTCATCAACTTGTAAACCTCTAATATGTCACCACTAATTTTTCACCTGATTTTAGTATTTATTGCCTTCTTTATTCAGAGCAGACCTTTAGCGAAACATATGAAAGGTTGTAGTACTATGACAAGAAGTAAAAATTTCCAGTTAAATACATGAACTCAAAACAAATATCGATGTAATGGAAATATATTGCATGAGCAGCTAAGATTTAGAGAAGACAGAGGTAAATACTAATAACAAATTTCTATCTCTCTGCATTAAAAAATTCGAAGGCACATTATACAATCAATTCTTTTAAATCTTTATTAAAAAATCATATACATTTTTTATATTTAAAATTGTATATAGGGATTTAAACTTTCATTTTTCATAATAATTTCCCTAAATTAAGATAACTTTTCGTCTGGAGTTTTGGTCGTTGTGTTTGATCAATCTTGGCTTTTTGCATGAATCCTCGGGATTGTTACAGTCCACTTTTCTAGCTCGCTTTTTGGGCTGCAAGTATTCGTTGCGGTTTCGCTCACAATTTTTTATCGCCATATCAAATGAAGTGCAGGGAGTTTGCTTGTTACTTTTGATGGAATCATTCAAAGTAATGATCTTCTTATCAAGGCTTGTGACCAGTGTACCATTTCTTCTTTTCATTGGTACATCTGAAGACTGATTTTGTTCATCACTTGTTTTGGCCTTATTGTCGATTACGACCTTTTCCACCTTCTGTTGGTAATTTGCCTGTGAGCTTGGAGTCTTTTTTATTGGAGCACATACTCTTTGTGGCCGAGTTGGTTTGCGAATGCAACATTCGTATAGAATTTCTGCCATGCCGTTCTATATCAGACCTGTTGCGTTGAAGGAAAATCTATTATTTTTCTTAATATCGGTTAGAATTCACCGACAAATGAATAATGACTCTCCGAGATATGTTTTGGCCAAATATTGAAGAACACGTATTTATGCGTCCACAAACGTATTGTCAGAGGTAGACTGAATAATTTAAGGAGCTGATTCCTTTTATATACATCACAAGAGTTATATAAGTGAGGTGACTGACCTGTACCTGAATACAAATATTAATAACAATAGTGATTTTAAATAAATTTACGGGCTCATAATAGTCGGTGCTACATCAACACTTCGTCCTTAGTAGCTAAATCTGAAACTACAACGACATTGAATTTAATAGTGTAATAAATTTATCAACGGATAACCCAAAACGATCGAAGGATATAAATTGGACAACTGTTGATTATCGACATGTATGGTTAACATGAGAGAGAGAGAGAGAGAGAGAGAGAGAGAGAGAGAGAGAGAGAGAGAGAGAGAGAGAGAGAGAGAGAGAGAGAGAGAGAGAGAGAGAGAGAGAGAGAGAGAGAGATGTTACAAGATACGAGCTAGATAATGTTGAAATTGTGAAAGGGATCTGAGAGTTATGATTAGTAAGAACTCAAAACAAAATGATCAATGCATGAATGTTCGTAATAAGGCAAATAGGACACTGGGATTCATTAATCGAGGAGTTAGTAACAAGACACCTGATGTGGTTCTTCTGCTATATCTTGCTCTGGTTATGCCCAATTAAGATTATGCAGTTCAGTTTTGGTCGCCGTACTATAGAATGGATATAAATTTACTTGAACGTGTCCAACGTAGGATGACTAAGTTAAACCCCCAAATTAGAAATCTTTCATATGAAGAAAGATTAACAAAGCTTCAATTGCATTCACTGGAAAGGCGTGGTTGTGAATAGGAGCTGTCTCGTATGGGCCAATAGGCCTTCGGTACTCTCCTTTGTTCTTATGTTCTTATATTATTAAGATACAAGTTAGATGGTTTTGAGATTGCCGAAGGGATCTGAGAGTTATGAATAGTAACAATTTAAAACCAAAGAGCAATGCATGAATGTTTGTAATATGGCTAATAGGACACTGTGATTTATTAATCAAAGCGTTAGAAACAAGACATCTGATGTTGTTCTTCAGGTATATCTTGCTATAGTTTGGTCCCATTTAGAATATGCAGTTCAGTTTTGGTCACCCTTCTATTGAATTAATATAAATTGACTTGAACATGTCAAGCTTAGGATTACGAAGTTAATTCCCCAAATTAGATATCTTTTATATGAATAAAGATTAAGAAAGCCCAATTGCATTCACTGGAAAGGCGAAGAGTTAGGGGTGACATGATTGAGGTTTACAAGTGGATGAATGGATATAACACAGGTTATATTAATGGAGTATTAAAAGTATCAACACAAGACAGAATGCGAAACAATTGGAATCAATTAGATAAGTTTAGATTTAGGAAAGACTTAGCAAATACTGGTTCTGTAACAGGGTTGTTGATTTGTAAAACCAATTACCTCGAAACGCAGTGGAGGTTTGGTTCTTCGATTTTTTCAAGCGTGGGTTGGACATGTATATGAGTGAGATTGGGTGGTTATAAATAGGAGCTGCCTCGTATGGACCAATAGGCTATCAGCAGTTACCTTTGTTCTTATGTATTATGCAGTAATTTGTTCAACAAATCAACAACCGAACCAGTATTTATCAAGGTCTTTCCTAAATCTAAACATATCCATTTTTTCGAGTTCAATTTTGTTTTGATTCCTTTAATACCCTATAAATATCCCCTCTATAAATACCCCCGAAACAATTGGAATCAATTAGATAAGTTTAGATTTAGGAAAGACTTAGCAAATACTGGTTCTGTAACAGGGTTGTTGATTTGTAAAACCAATTACCTCGAAACGCAGTGGAGGTTTGGTTCTTCGATTTTTTCAAGCGTGGGTTGGACATGTATATGAGTGAGATTGGGTGGTTAAAAATAGGAGCTGCCTCGTATGGACCAATAGGCTATCAGCAGTTACCTTTGTTCTTATGTATTATGCAGTAATTTGTTCAACAAATCAACAACCGAACCAGTATTTATCAAGGTCTTTCCTAAATCTAAACATATCCATTTTTTCGAGTTCAATTTTGTTTTGATTCCTTTAATACCCTATAAATATCCCCCTTTTGTTAGTCTCATTCATCAACTTGTAAACCTCTAATATGTCACCACTAATTTTTCACCTGATTTTAGTATTTATTGCCTTCTTTATTCAGAGCAGACCTTTAGCGAAACATACGAAAGGTTGTAGTACTATGACAAGAAGTAAAAATTTCCAGTTAAATACATGAACTTAAAACAAATATCGATGTAATGGAAATATATTGCATGAGCAGCTAAGATTTAGAGAAGACAGAGGTAAATACTAATAACAAATTCTATCTCTCTGCATTAAAAAATTCGAAGGCACATTATACAATCAATTCTTTTAAATCTTTATTAAAAAATCATATACATTTTTTTATATTTAAAATTGTATATAGGGATTTAAACTTTCATTTTTCATAATAATCCCTAAATTAAGATAACTTTTCGTCTGGAGTTTTGGTCGTTGTGTTGATCAATCTTGGCTTTTTGCATGAATCCTCGGGATTGTACAATCCACTTTTCTAGCTCGCTTTTTGGGCTGCAAGTATTCGTTGCGGTTTCGCTCACCAATTTTTTATCGCCATATCAAATGAAGTGCAGGGAGTTGCTTGTTACTTTTGATGGAATCATCAAAGTAATGATCTTCTTCTTATCAAGGCTTGTGACCAGCGTACCATTTCTCTTTTCATTGGTACATCTGAAGACTGATTTTGTTCATCACTTGTTTTGGCCTTATTGTCGATTACGACCTTTTCCACCTTCTGTTGGTAATTTGCGTGTGAGCTNACCATTTCTTCTTTTCATTGGTACATCTGAAGACTGATTTTGTTCATCACTTGTTTTTGGCCTTATTGTCGATTACGACCTTTTCCACCTTCTGTTGGTAATTTGCGTGTGAGCTTGGAGTCTTTTTATTGGAGCACATACTCTTTGTGGCCGAGTTGGTTTGCGAATGCAACATTCGTATAGAATTTCTGCCATGCCGTTCTATATCAGACCTGTTGCGTTGACGGAAAATCTATTATTTTTCTTAATATCGGTTAGAATTCACCGACAAATGATAATGACTCTCCCGAGATATGTTTGGCCAAATATGAAGAACACGTATTTATTGCGTCCCACAAACGTATGTCAGAGGTATACTGAATAATTAAGGAGCTGATTCCTTTTATATACATCACACGAGTTATATAAGTGAGTGACTGACCTTACCTGAATACAAATTTAATAACAATAGTGATTTTTAAATAAATTTACGGGCTCATAATAGTCGGTGCTACATCAACACTTCGTCCTTATAGCTAAATCTGAAACTACAACGACATTGAATTTAAAAGTGTAATAAATTTATCAACGGATAACCCAAAACGATCGAAGGATATAAATTGGACAACTGTTGATTATCGACATGTATGGTTAACATGGAGAGAGAGAGAGAGAGAGAGAGAGAGAGAGAGAGAGAGAGAGAGAGAGAGAGAGAGAGAGAGAGAGAGAGAGAGAGAGAGAGAGAGAGAGAGATGTTACAAGATACGAGCTAGATAATGTTGAAATTGTGAAAGGGATCTGAGAGTTATGATTAGTAAGAACTCAAAACAAAATGATCAATGCATGAATGTTCGTAATAAGGCAAATAGGACACTGGGATTCATTAATCGAGGAGTTAGTAACAAGACACCTGATGTGGTTCTTCTGCTATATCTTGCTCTGGTTATGCCCAATTAGATTATGCAGTTCAGTTTTGGTCGCCGTACTATAGAATGGATATAAATTTACTTGAACGTGTCCAACGTAGGATGACTAAGTTAAACCCCCAAATTAGAAATCTTTCATATGAAGAAAGATTAACAAAGCTTCAATTGCATTCACTGGAAAGGCGTGGTTGTGAATAGGAGCTGTCTCGTATGGGCCAAT
Source organism: Procambarus virginalis (assembly GCA_020271785.1). Classification (NCBI taxonomy): domain Eukaryota; kingdom Metazoa; phylum Arthropoda; class Malacostraca; order Decapoda; family Cambaridae; genus Procambarus; species Procambarus virginalis. The sequence continues at coordinate 68,832 of WNGS01158982.1, forward strand.
AGGCCTTCGGTACTCTCCTTTGTTCTTATGTTCTTATATTATTAAGATACAAGTTAGATGGTTTTGAGATTGCCGAAGGGATCTGAGAGTTATGAATAGTAACAATTTAAACCAAAGAGCAATGCATGAATGTTTGTAATATGGCTAATAGGACACTGTGATTTATTAATCAAAGCGTTAGAAACAAGACATCTGATGTTGTTCTTCAGGTATATCTTGCTATAGTTTGGTCCCATTTAGAATATGCAGTTCAGTTTTGGTCACCCTTCTATTGAATTAATATAAATAGACTTGAACATGTCAAGCTTAGGATTACGAAGTTAATTCCCCAAATTAGATATCTTTCATACGAATAAAGAATAGGAAAGCCCAAATTGCATTCACTGGAAAGGCGAAGAGTTAGGGGTGACATGATTGAGGTTTTCAAGTGGATGAATGGATATAACACAGGTTATATTAATGGAGTATTAAAAGTATCAACACAAGACAGAATGCGAAACAATTGGAATCAATTAGATAAGTTTAGATTTAGGAAAGACTTAGCAAATACTGGTTCTGTAACAGGGTTGTTGATTTGTAAAACCAATTACCTCGAAACGCAGTGGAGGTTTGGTTCTTCGATTTTTTCAAGCGTGGGTTGGACATGTATATGAGTGAGATTGGGTGGTTATAAATAGAAGCTGCCTCGTATGGACCAATAGGCCTTCAGCAGTTAACTTTGTTCTTATGTATTATGCAGTAATTTGTTCAACAAATCAACAACCGAACCAGTATTTATCAAGGTCTTTCCTAAATCTAAACATATCCATTTTTTCGAGTTCAATTTTGTTTTGATTCCTTTAATACCCTATAAATATCCCCCTTTTGTTAGTCTCATTCATCAACTTGTAAACCTCTAATATGTCACCACTAATTTTTCACCTGATTTTAGTATTTATTGCCTTCTTTATTCAGAGCAGACCTTTAGCGAAACATATGAAAGGTTGTAGTACTATGACAAGAAGTAAAAATTTCCAGTTAAATACATGAACTCAAAACAAATATCGATGTAATGGAAATATATTGCATGAGCAGCTAAGATTTAGAGAAGACAGAGGTAAATACTAATAACAAATTTCTATCTCTCTGCATTAAAAAATTCGAAGGCACATTATACAATCAATTCTTTTAAATCTTTATTAAAAAATCATATACATTTTTTATATTTAAAATTGTATATAGGGATTTAAACTTTCATTTTTCATAATAATTTCCCTAAATTAAGATAACATTTTCGTCTGGAGTTTTGGTCGTTGTGTTTGATCAATCTTGGCTTTTTGCATGAATCCTCGGGATTGTTACAGTCCACTTTTCTAGCTCGCTTTTTGGGCTGCAAGTATTCGTTGCGGTTTCGCTCACAATTTTTTATCGCCATATCAAATGAAGTGCAGGGAGTTTGCTTGTTACTTTTGATGGAATCATTCAAAGTAATGATCTTCTTATCAAGGCTTGTGACCAGTGTACCATTTCTTCTTTTCATTGGTACATCTGAAGACTGATTTTGTTCATCACTTGTTTTGGCCTTATTGTCGATTACGACCTTTTCCACCTTCTGTTGGTAATTTGCGTGTGAGCTTGGAGTCTTTTTATTGGAGCACATACTCTTTGTGGCCGAGTTGGTTTGCGAATGCAACATTCGTATAGAATTTCTGCCATGCCGTTCTATATCAGACCTGTTGCGTTGAAGGAAAATCTATTATTTTTCTTAATATCGGTTAGAATTCACCGACAAATGAATAATGACTCTCCGAGATATGTTTTGGCCAAATATTGAAGAACACGTATTTATGCGTCCACAAACGTATTGTCAGAGGTAGACTGAATAATTTAAGGAGCTGATTCCTTTTATATACATCACAAGAGTTATATAAGTGAGGTGACTGACCTGTACCTGAATACAAATATTAATAACAATAGTGATTTTAAATAAATTTACGGGCTCATAATAGTCGGTGCTACATCAACACTTCGTCCTTAGTAGCTAAATCTGAAACTACAACGACATTGAATTTAATAGTGTAATAAATTTATCAACGGATAACCCAAAACGATCGAAGGATATAAATTGGACAACTGTTGATTATCGACATGTATGGTTAACATGGAGAGAGAGAGAGAGAGAGAGAGAGAGAGAGAGAGAGAGAGGAGAGAGAGAGAGAGAGAGAGAGAGAGAGAGAGAGAGAGAGATGTTACAGATACGAGCTAGATAATGACATTAATAATGTCAGGTGCTGTCACAGTGAGAGGTTGTGTTAGCTGGAGCTCCGATTATAGTAATATTATACAGCAATAATGGAAGGATTAGTAAAGGAACTAGTGAATCTAGTTGGAGCTCTGAGGACAGAGCTGGATTCACTACGGGAGGAGGTTAGACAGCTGAAGCAACGTCAGGAAGAAACAGAGGAGGAGACCTCGTCTTGGCAAGTGGTAAAAGACAGGGGTCTTAAGAAGACCTTGGCAAAACCGACACCTAGCCTAAGGACTTCTAACGCATTTGATGTGTTAGAGGACGAGTGCTGTGGTGAACCTGTTGCTCAACGAGGAGCCAAAGGCAAAGTAACGAAGAGCATTGAAACGCAGGTCCCTCAAACTGCTCGTAAGGAAAAGGGAGAATCAAAGCGAATTTTGGTTGTGGGAGATTCTCAGGTGAGATATTTAGACAGAACGTTTTGTGCCAGAGATAGGGGGAACAGATTAAGGGTGTGCTATCCGGGAGCTGGAATTGGTGATATTGTTGGAAACATGAATGATATTATGAAGGGAAATGGGAACAAACCCATTATTTGTTTAAGTGCAGGGGGTAATGATGTTGGGCGAGTTAGGAGTGAGGAACTAATACAAAGATTCAAGACAGCAATAGAATTAGTTAGGAGCAAGGGAGGAATCCCGATCATATGTGGCATTCTTCCAAGAAAGGGAGTGGGAAATGAATGGATGTCGAGGGCACTTGGTGTCAATTGCCGGCTGGAAAGATATTGCAAATCAAATGCAATATCTTTCATAGACAACTGGGAACACTTCTATGGAAGGAATGAAATGTATGCTCGTGATGGGGTGCATCTATCGAGAGCTGGGGTTGTTGCTGTTGCAAACTCGTTGGAAGAAGTGGTTAGAGGTGTTTGTTTGGGTTTAAACTGTTAGTAGATAGAGGTATGGGAATTGATTTGGAGGAAGGAGGTAATAAAAGTATGTGTTTGCGGGAGAAAGGAATTGGCAAAATGATCAGGGAAAGAGAAGGGCCTCAAAATAACAATTCACTTAGGGTATATTACACAAACAGTAGAAGTCTAAGAAATAAAATTAACGAATTAAATGCTCTTGTCTGCACAGAAAAAATAGATATTATTGCACTTACCGAAACGTGGATGAATGTAGATAATAGAGAACTATTAGCTGAATATCAAATAAATGGATTTAAACTATTTCACACAGATAGATATATTAGACGAGGAGGTGGAGTAGCCATATACGTTAGGGACAATTTGAAATGTAGTCTCAAAGAGGGAATCAAAACTGAGCCACACACAGAAACCATTTGGATAGAATTAAACGAAAAAGCAAATAATATTACAATAGGAGTTATATATAGGCCACCAAATTTAGACAGAATGGAAGCAAAACATCTATGGGATGAAATATCTAGGGCATCTAGATCTAACAGTATTTATGTCATGGGTGACTTTAATTTTAGTGGAATAAACTGGTTGAACAAAACAGGGAATAGTGAAGCAGAAGATTTTCTAGAATTAATTGACGATTGCTTTCTTACGCAACACATTAAGGAACCAACACGGGAAAACAATATTTTAGATTTAGTGTTAACTAACAGGGAAACACAAATTAATGACATCGAAATAGGGAGTGAGCTAGGGAACAGTGATCACAAAGAAATCAGATTTAGCATAGAATGGAATAGACCTGTAGGAGAAAATTCTGTTAAAGTGCCAGATTTTCGAAAAGCTGATTTTAATAGCCTAAGAAATTTTTGGGTCAAATTGATTGGAAAGTCTTGGGTATAGGGTGTGGGCCGGTCTTGGAGCGAGACATGAACCCAGCGATAGGTGATGTAAATGGGGATTTCGATGTGGATTCAATATATAACTTATTTAAGAATATTCTAAACAAAGCACAGGAACGTAGTATACCACACAAATTGAATAGATCGATTACTAATGACCCAAAGTGGATAACAAAGAATTTGAAGAACCTTATAGGTAAAAAGAGAGCTTGGTACAAAAGGATTAAAAATGGGGAGGTAACTTTAGAACAGGAATTCGTACAACTGGTTAAAATGTTAAAAAAGAGATAAGGAAAGCAAAAAGAAACTATGAAGTTCGCATAGCAGGGCAAGCAAAGACAAATCCTAAAGGGTTTTTTCAGTTATATCGAACTAAGACTAGGGAAAGGATAGGTCCATTAAAAACTGAGACAGGTCAAATAACAGATAGTGATGAAGAGATGAGTAGTATTTTTAACAAATATTTTGTATCTGTATTTACTAAAGAGGAACTTAACAATATGCCTTCAGCCGAACAAGTCTATGTGGGTGGGGACGAGGACAGGTTGACGAGTTTAGCAGTTACCAGGGAGGATGTTCTTAAACAAATAGTAAAACTCAAACCAAACAAATCCCCAGGGCCGGATGAAGTGTTTGCCAGGGTGCTGAAAGAATGCAAAGAGGAGCTTTGTGACCCACTGTCAATCATATTTAATAAATCAATAGAGTCAGGCAGAGTGCCAGAGTTTTGGAAAGTTGCTAATGTGATACCAGTTTTTAAGAAAGGAGATAGATCACTTGCGTCTAACTATCGACCAATTAGCCTAACGTCTATTGTGGGAAAGTTACTCGAATCTATAATAGCAAATAAAATTCGTCTTCATCTTGAAAAACATAAATTAATAATTGAGTCGCAACATGGTTTTATAAATGGCCGTTCATGTTTAACAAATTTGTTATCTTTTTATTCTAGCATAGTTGAGGCAGTTGATAGTGGTAAGGATTGTGATGTTGTGTACCTTGACTTTAGCAAAGCTTTCGATACAGTGCCACATGAAAGACTGATTAAAAAGATAGAGGCTCATGGTATTGGGGGTGCTATATTAAGCTGGATTAGGGCATGGCTATATCAAAGGAAACAGAGAGTTAGTATAAATGGAGTCAAGTCAGAGTGGGAAAATGTTGTAAGTGGAGTGCCTCAAGGCTCTGTCTTGGGACCTCTGTTGTTTATAATATATATAAATGATTTAGATTCAGGTTTGAGTAGCAACATTTGCAAATTTGCCGATGATACGAAAATCGGTAGGGAAATTAATTCGGAGGAGGACTCACTATCACTTCAAGTTGATCTAGATAGGGTTTTGAAATGGTCAAAGGACTGGCAGATGCAGTTTAATGCTGATAAATGTAAAGTTCTGAGGCTAGGTAATGATGATAGAGTTACAAGATACGAGCTAGATGGTGTTGAGATTGCGAAGTCGGATTGCGAAAGGGATCTGGGAGTTATAATTAGTAAGAATTTAAAACAAAAGGATCAATGCATAAATGTTCGTAATAAGGCAAATCGGACACTCGGATTTATTAATCGCAGCGTAAGTAACAAGACACCTGGTGTGGTTCTCAAGCTATATCTTGCTCTGGTTAGGCCCCATTTAGATTATGCAGTTCAGTTTTGGTCGCCATATTATAGAATGGATATAAATTCACTTGAACGTGTCCAGCGTAGGATGACTAAGTTAATTCCCCAAATTAGAAATCTTTCATATGAAGAAAGATTAACAAAGCTTAATTTGCATTCACTGGAAAGGCGAAGAGTTAGGGGTGACATGATAGAGGTTTACAAGTGGATGAATGGACATAACAAAGGGGATATTAATAGGGTATTGAAAGTATCAACACAGGACAGAACGCGAAACAATGGGTATAAATTGGATAAGTTTAGATTTAGGAAAGACTTGGGTAAATACTGGTTCAGTAACAGGGTTGTTGATTTGTGGAACCAATTGCCGCGTAACATTGTGGAGGTGGGGTCCCTCGATTGTTTCAAGCATGGGTTGGACATGTATATGAGTGGGATTGGGTGGTTATAAATAGGAGCTGCCTCGTATGGGCCAATAGGCCTTCTGCAGTTACCTTTGTTCTTATGTTCTTATGTTCTTATGTATGTTGAAATTGTGAAGGGATCTGAGAGTTATGATTAGTAAGAACTCAAAACAAAAGATCAATGCATGAATGTTCGTAATAAGGCAAATAGGACACTGGGATTCATTAATCGAGGAGTTAGTAACAAGACACCTGATGTGGTTCTTCTGCTATATCTTGCTCTGGTTATGCCCAATTAAGATTATGCAGTTCAGTTTTGGTCGCCGTACTATAGAATGGATATAAATTTACTTGAACGTGTCCAACGTAGGATGACTAAGTTAAACCCCCAAATTAGAAATCTTTCATATGAAGAAAGATTAACAAAGCTTCAATTGCATTCACTGGAAAGGCGTGGTTGTGAATAGGAGCTGTCTCGTATGGGCCAATAGGCCTTCGGTACTCTCCTTTGTTCTTATGTTCTTATATTATTAAGATACAAGTTAGATGGTTTTGAGATTGCCGAAGGGATCTGAGAGTTATGAATAGTAACAATTTAAACCAAAGAGCAATGCATGAATGTTTGTAATATGGCTAATAGGACACTGTGATTTATTAATCAAAGCGTTAGAAACAAGACATCTGATGTTGTTCTTCAGGTATATCTTGCTATAGTTTGGTCCCATTTAGAATATGCAGTTCAGTTTTGGTCACCCTTCTATTGAATTAATATAAATAGACTTGAACATGTCAAGCTTAGGATTACGAAGTTAATTCCCCAAATTAGATATCTTTCATACGAATAAAGAATAGGAAAGCCCAAATTGCATTCACTGGAAAGGCGAAGAGTTAGGGGTGACATGATTGAGGTTTTCAAGTGGATGAATGGATATAACACAGGTTATATTAATGGAGTATTAAAAGTATCAACACAAGACAGAATGCGAAACAATTGGAATCAATTAGATAAGTTTAGATTTAGGAAAGACTTAGCAAATACTGGTTCTGTAACAGGGTTGTTGATTTGTAAAACCAATTACCTCGAAACGCAGTGGAGGTTTGGTTCTTCGATTTTTTCAAGCGTGGGTTGGACATGTATATGAGTGAGATTGGGTGGTTAAAAATAGGAGCTGCCTCGTATGGACCAATAGGCTATCAGCAGTTACCTTTGTTCTTATGTATTATGCAGTAATTTGTTCAACAAATCAACAACCGAACCAGTATTTATCAAGGTCTTTCCTATATCTAAACATATCCATTTTTTCGAGTTCAATTTTGTTTTGATTCCTTTAATACCCTATAAATATCCCCCTTTTGTTAGTCTCATTCATCAACTTGTAAACCTCTAATATGTCACCACTAATTTTTCACCTGATTTTAGTATTTACTGCCTTCTTTATTCAGAGCAGACCTTTAGCGAAACATATGCAAGGTTTTAGTACTATGACAAGAAGTAAAAATTTCCAGTTAAATACATGAACTCAAAACAAATATCGATGTAATGGAAATATATTGCATGAGCAGCTAAGATTTAGAGAAGACAGAGGTAAATACTAATAACAAATTTCTATCTCTCTGCATTAAAAAATTCGAAGGCACATTATACAATCAATTCTTTTAAATCTTTATTAAAAAATCATATACATTTTTTATATTTAAAATTGTATATAGGGATTTAAACTTTCATTTTTCATAATAATTTCCCTAAATTAAGATAACTTTTCGTCTGGAGTTTTGGTCGTTGTGTTTGATCAATCTTGGCTTTTTGCATGAATCCTCGGGATTGTTACAATCCACTTTTCTAGCTCGCTTTTTGGGCTGCAAGTATTCGTTGCGGTTTCGCACACAATTTTTTATCACCATATCAAATGAAGTGCAGGGAGTTTGCTTGTTACTTTTGATGGAATCATTCAAAGTAATGATCTTCTTATCAAGGCTTGTGACCAGTGTACCATTTCTTCTTTTCAGTGGTACATCTGAAGACTGATTTTGTTCATCACTTGTTTTGGCCTTATTGTCGATTACGACCTTTTCCACCTTCTGTTGGTAATTTGCGTGTGAGATTCAAGTCTTTTTTTATTGGAGCACATACTCTTCGTGGCCGAGTTGGTTTGCGAATGCAACATTCGTATAGAATTTCTGCCATGCCGTTCTATATCAGACCTGTTGCGTTGAAGGAAAATCTATTATTTTTCTTAATATCGGTTAGAATTCACCGACAAATGAATAATGACTCTCCGAGATATGTTTTGGCCAAATATTGAAGAACACGTATTTATGCGTCCACAAACGTATTGTCAGAGGTAGACTGAATAATTTAAGGAGCTGATTCCTTTTATATACATCACAAGAGTTATATAAGTGAGGTGACTGACCTGTACCTGAATACAAATATTAATACAATAGTGATTTTAAATAAATTTACGGGCTCATAATAGTCGGTGCTACATCAACACTTCGTCCTTAGTAGCTAAATCTGAAACTACAACGACATTGAATTTAATAGTGTAATAAATTTATCAACGGATAACCCAAAACGATCGAAGGATATAAATTGGACAACTGTTGATTATCGACATGTATGGTTAACATGGAGAGAGAGAGAGAGAGAGAGAGAGAGAGAGAGAGAGAGAGAGAGAGAGGAGAGGAGA
>WNGS01158984.1:15718-27664 GCA_020271785.1 Procambarus virginalis
GCTACACGGGGTTCACATTAGCTTCCTCAGGGCTCTTGTAAACAGATGCCATTTTTTTTTTAAATCATGGGCAATATTCTCAAGTGTGAGAGGCACAGTACTGTTGGAGCAACCAAGGCTGGCGCACGCACCATGAGCGAACAGCATTGCTGTTCAGCTTGTGACCACAGCATCGCCGAAAAAATGTCAAAAAAATATATAATTTTTATTATTTAGCAATGACAATATTACAGATGACCCCTGACTGTGCAACCTGTCCCTCTTAAAAAGAACGTTGCTTTTGGCCGTTTGTCTGTATGGCCGAATTTGGACGTAATTTGAAAATGAAAAAAAATGAAAATATATTTGGGATTTTTTTTTTTCAACAACAGTAAGTTAGGGTCCTCTGATAGGTTAGGTGGGCAGGAAATTCTCATAAAGTTTCAAAACGTTATGAAAAATGTTAATTTAAAGTGTCCTCTCAAAATCTCTGCGCGTACGCCGACGACTCAAATAGAAAACAGAACAGAACGTCACTTTTGTGAGTCGATTTCATTTCAAATTACGTCCAAATTTGGCCATATCGCGCATACGAGCCAAAAGTGATGTTATTTTTAAGAGGACGGGTTGGACTATGATATAATAACCAGGGTTGTGATAATAGCAGGATTGTTGAAATAATTAGCGCTGTGGAGGAGTGATGCTGAGAGACGAGGGAGATAGCATCGTTTACTGACTGTGTGGCCACCTGTTATTGTTTGCATTCACCATACCAGCTCAGTGGTTCTCTATGGTGAACACAAATGTAGATACTTATATATAATGTGTATTAGTGTAATAACAGCAAAGGATTATGCTGGAGGAGTCATTTGGGTGACGGAGGTGACGTCGTCTGCACGATTTGTCTAGCTGTTTAGCGGGTGGCCACTATGCTCTTTGGGCGCACTACAAGCTTAGGTGTACAGTTACGGTGCATACAACATGTAGATACTTATATATAATATGTGTATATAGTGTAATAACACTGCGAACAGTATTGTTGGGGGAGAAAGTTTAGTGCGTGTGACCTTGAATGAGTGAGGGAGCCGCCAGCTGTGTATAGCGATGACTCTTAGTGCCTGAACTAACTAACTCTGCTTAGCTGTACAGTTGTGGTGAACAAATATATGCATACTTACAATACACACTATTGAATAATATTACTGCAAAAAAACTAAGAAAAAATCAATAGGAGACATTGAAACAATTAGGAAATATCTTTGTGGCAACTCCACCTGTCAGCGTGGGTGACGCTGACCGGCTCTGACGACCGCTCTGTCAACGCCCACTTTTTGCCAGACTTCCTTGGTCAATTGCGCCCAAAATATGTCACCTACGATTTTTTTTTCCTGTGCTCAGGGGACACAAATTAACATGTTTAGAAGACGAAAAAAAAAATTTGAATTTTTTTTCTTGCGCACAAGGGTGTAAATGTCCTCAGGACCCCTGAGCAGTGGAAGGGTTAATAAGGCATTATTAGTAAGCCCCTGAGACATTTTGTTTTATAACCAAAGAGCTGTAGTAAAAAAATGGCCCATTCCACAATTATTCTTCCACTGACGGATAAATACTGTATGTTGATCTCAGAAAAAGCTATGGGCACTGGGTGTATACGAACGCAGACTAAGTTTATACTTACACCCTTCAGTAGGCTGGTGTTTAATACAGATACAGTAACATAAATTTCTCTTAAATATTCGATTTACATAAAATTATATATTTTTGGGTTATATATTTAGTTTAGCAACATTATTACGATAATCAAAGCTATAAAAAATACTTATTTCTGGGGGGAGCCCCGTCGGCTCCCCGGAGCTATCCAGGCTATCCAGGCTGAATGGATATGTATAACTTTCTGGCATCAGTCAATGCATGGAGTTCTTGCCTACCGGGGACCACGAGCCAGAACCTGGCCCCCTCAGAGAGGCACGAGGAGCAATGGCCTATAGAGACCTCCCTTATTATTGGGAGCATTCTATGTCTGCCATCGACCGGGAAAGGCACCCAGAAAGGTAGGCGCCCCAAAACAAACCCCTATTCTGGTAAACTATTGCGACCGAAGACCGAACAGGCGAACAGAACTCCCCAAACGAAAATTAATCCTCATGACGTCATCATGTCGCCGCGCCTCCGTCTGCGCAACCCCCCCCCTCCCGGGAGGGGGAAGGGGGAAGCCCCAGACCCCACCGCCGGCGACCCAACCTTCAGTTCTCAGGCTGATGCGATCTGGTGCGGTCGTGCCTCTGGCCCCAGTTTGCGGTTGCAGTTCTGTTCCTGGTGGTGTGAGCTGTCCCTTCTGGTGGTGTGTGGGCCAGGAGTATTATTCTACGGTGCTCGGGCTGCTTGCGCCTAGGGCTATCTTCCCTAGGTGCCCTGTGAGTACTGCCCTTGGGGCTTAGGGCTATCTTCCCTGGGTCTCCTTGGGATCTACCTCCGCTGTGCTGTGTATTGCTCGGTACTTGGCCGCCCTTGGGGTCAGCTGGGGTTTTTCTTGCCCTTGTTTGTCTCTGGGTAGGGGGTAGTTTTTGACACTGGCAGGGGCGCGGGGTACTGCGCGCTAGTTTTCACCAATTACAGCGGCCGGCTCTGTTCCGCCTGGGTACGTTGTCCTCTTGCGGGGTTTTTCTTTTGTTTTTGTTTTTGCCAGGTGGGGGGGTCTGCCTGTTGGTCCCCTTAGCTGTTTTTGAGGGTAATTCTCCACTTTGTTTATTGGTGGTACTCCCCGCTTGGCCCCCGTGAGTGTACACGTCCCGGGGTTCAGCTTATAGCAGTTTGTTGGTAGTTCTGGGTGCCGGTTAGCAGTACCCTGCCTGGGCTTCCCTTAGCGTGTTATCAAGGCTAAGGGCCTGGAAAACCCCACGGGGGCTACGTGGTCCGATGGATGTGATCCCTGAGTCCCCTCTCGCGTCCTGCGAGTTTGACGGTTGCTCTGTCCCCCTGTCTCCGGGGGACACTCACCGGTTTTGCCTCCGCCATGCTGCCTGTTGGGTCGGTGATTGTTTTGACCCGGAGTCGTGCGACGTGTGTTGTCTGTACGTTCTCCAGTTCACCCAGGCTACTGCGCCTGATATGCGGGTGACGGCAGCAGAGGCGTTGCATGTTCGTTTTAGGTTGCTGCAACGTGCTAGATTGGTCACTGCCCCGGATGCCCCGAGACTGCCCCGTTTTGGTTATAGGGACCCGGACTTGGGGGTGGGTGTCGCTTCGACACTGGTTCCGTCCGCCCCTCCAAGTCCTTCCCCTTCTCCTGCTCGTTCGGTTCCCCCCCCCCCCCTTGCTGCCGGCTCCTAAACGTCTGAGGGTTTCCGAGTCGGGGCTGGGTTTAGTTGGTTGTGAGACTCGGGCGGTCTCGGGGGTCTCCCCTTCTGGGGCAGGGGCGGAGGCATTCGAGCCTGGTCCTTCTGCCGAAGCTTCTGGGTCTGGCCAGTGGACCCCCTTTGCTCCTGCTTTCTCGGCTGCCCCCGCCTTTTCTTTGGGGGTGGGGGCAGGAGGACGGCTCGGCCCCGGACCCTCAAGGTGAGGTGCCTGGGGTTGGGGAGGGGTTGGCTTGGGGCCTTGGGGCCCGTTGGACCCCGCCTGGGTTTTTTTGCCCTCCGAGCGGGGCTTAGTGTTACAAGGAGAGGGGTTTCTTTCGCTCCCTCCGCGTACGAATTGGATTTAGTGTCCACCCCTCCCCGGGTTCGGTTCCGTGATCCCGAGGGTTCTTCGGTTCCGTCTTTCCGGAGGTTTCCCGCTCACCGTGTTTCTGCTTCGGAGGTGCGGGAGGCCTTGGCGGCTTACCTCTTGCGTGACCCGGATTATGCCTTCCTGATGGATCCTCGTTCCTTTGTGTACGGATCCCCAGGTTCGTGCTGGTTTCGTTATGAGGTTCCCGAGTCGTCTTGGTTGGCAGACTGCCCTCTCTTTTCGTTGGAGTCTTGGCACACGTTCTGTCGGTCCCGTGCGCTTGAGTGGCGAGAGGCTTCCTTGGCGTTGCAGGTTTTCCTGGGGGCGCTTTCGAGCATTTGAATGCTTGTTTGTTCGCTCCTGCCCTTCCGCGGGATGTTGGTGTCATGCAGCTTCACGTGCAGGTTCTTTCCCTTTCGGCTGCCCTGATTGCAGAGGATTTGCGGACTCGTGGCCTGCTTGCTTCAGCTCTGCGTTTCTTTTCCCTCCTTGAGCTCTCCTCGGATTGGCTCGAGTTGGATGTGGGTGCGCTTGGGGCTGTTGCTGGGTCTAGTGCGCTGCCCTCGGCTGTGCGGGCATTGTCTGCCTTGTTGAAGCTTTTCGCGCCGATCCTGCGTGATGCGGTCTCGCGGTTCTATGCTTCTCGCCTCGCGTGTCGTCAGGCGGTGCTGGCTTCCTCCTTGGATTCCGCCTGGGCCCTGGCTCTTCGTTTGTCCTCGCCCTTTTGCCCGTTGCTGTTTGCAGAGTCTGCTGTGGAGCGGTATATGCAGGCGGCCTCGGTCAGTTGTCGGCCTATGTCGGAGTTGTTGTTGCTCCAGGGGGCTCGCGGGGGTCCTTCCCGGAGGGGTCGTGCCAGGGCTCAGGGGTCTTTTCGTCGGGGTAGGCCATTGGTGCCAGATTCGGGGCTGGCGGCGCCTTCGGGTCTGGCTGTTGCTGGACGGGGTGGGACCTGTTCTGTTCGTCGCCTTGGTTCTCGGAAGGCGCGTCTGCCCTTTCGCGGTTCGCCCCGTTGACGGGGCGATGGGGGGGCGGCTCACCCGGTTTGCCCGCGCCTGGTCCCACGATTCGTGGGCTTTTCGGGTCGTGTCGCGCGGCCTGTGGTGGCGTTGGGTGGCTCTTCCTCCTTCGGGGGGTTCGGGTCTAGCGGGGCAGGCCTCTTCTCCTGCGCTCCGTCGGGTCATCTCGGAGTGGGTTCGCTTGGGCGTCGTCGAAACGACGGCGTCCCTCAGGTGGGTTTCCCGCCTGTTTTCAGTTCCGAAACGGGACTGTGCGGACCGCCGGTTCATTCTGGACTTGTCCCGTCTGAACCCGTGGGTTTTGTGCCCCTCCTTTCGGATGACTACTCTGTCCCAGGTTCGTCTTCTCTTGGAGAGCGCTGGGTTTAGGATGGTGTCCCTGGATCTCAAGGACGCGTATTGGCATGTCCCGGTTCATCCGGTATTCAGGGACTGGCTAGGTTTTGTGGTGGGGTGTCAGGGTTACCGCTTTCGTTGTCTTCCCTTCGGGTTGAATCTGGCACCGCGCGTTTTCACACGCCATACTCGGGTCGTGGTGGCCCGCCTGCGTCTGCTAGGTGTTCGGGTTCTGGCCTATCTCGACGACTGGCTGGTTTGGGCTCCCAGCCGCTCAGAATGTCTGCCCGAGGGTCTTCCCGCGGCTCCGCCTCTTTCAGCAGATCGGTCCAGCCCTGTACGAGGCTGGTTCCATCTTCTCCGTGAGTTTTCACGTCTGGAGTTTTTGACTCAGGTTTATCATTCGTTGTATGGTGCGCAGGTGGCTTCGTTGTTGGTTTCCCACCTGTGTGCTTCGTCTCAGCGGCAGTATGAGGTTTCCTGGCGGTCCTTTCGGTTTTTCCTATCACTGCGTAGGTGTTCTTCGGTCTCTGATAGGGTTGTTCTGTCCTTTCTCTCTTGGTTGTTTCAGGACCGTCGTCTTATGCCAAATACTGTTGCTTCGTATCGTGCGGCGTTGGCGGAGCCGCTTCAGCTTGCTTTCGGGGTGGATGTTACTTCCGCCCCGTTTCGCAAGTTATCTAGGGCGTTGTTTCACCTCCGGCCTGCTCACGCTCCTCCGGAGCCGTCTTGGTCTTTGGATCGCGTGCTTTCGTTTCTCTCTCTGCCCCGGTTTGTGGTGGCCCCTTCCGTTCGGGATTGTTTTTGCAAGGCTCTTTTCCTGTTGGCTTTGGCCTCGGGGGGTCGGGTGGGCGAGCTTCATGCTCTTCTCCGGCGCCGGGGTTTCTGCTCTTTTGGTCCTGGTGGTCGTTTTGTTCGTTTGCAGCCGTCTCCCTCTTTTCTGGCGAAGAATGAGACAGCTGCCTTTCGGAGGGGGGCCTTGGGTTGTTGACGCTTGGTTGGTCAGGCCGGGGGTGCATCATGTGTTGTGTCCGGTTGCGACTCTTCGCCGTTATTTGCGGGCCACGGCTTCTGTGGCCGGGGATGCGCTATGGGTTGATCCGGTTTCCCTTCTTCCCTGTTCTCGGGCTCGGGGTCTCTCAGGTTGTCCGCAGGGTTATTAAGTGTAGCCAGCCTGCGGTTTTTCCCCGGGCCCACGACGTTCGTAAGTTTGCGGCCTTGGCGGCTGTTTTTGGCAACATGTCTTGGGTGGACATTCGGGCCCGGGGTTTTTGGAGATCGAACAGGGTCCTGGCCGCTCGCTACCTGGTGAATGTCCCTGGGCCTAGTCGGGCCTGCATTGCATTGGGTCGGCGGTTGCAGCCAGTTGTCTCGCTTTCGCATTGAGGAGTGAGGACGGCCCGCCGCCCGGGTAAGTCCCTGTTTCCTTATCTTTGGGTAGTTAGCTCCGGGGAGCTGACGGGGCTCCCCCCAGAAAACCAGCGTTGAATGTAATGAAACGCCATTTTCTGGGTGAGTCCCGGAGGCTCCCCGGCATCCCTCCCTCCCTACCGGTCGGCGGTGTTTTTTCGGGTTTTGGACATCCAGCCTAAGAACTGAAGGTTGGGTCGCCGGCGGTGGGGTCTGGGGCTTCCCCTTTCCCCTCCCAGGGAGGGGGGGGGGGGTTGCGGAGACAGAGGCGCGGCGACATGATGACATCATGAGGATTAATTTTCGTTTGGGGAGTTCTGTTCGCCTGTTCGGTCTTCGGTCGCAATAGTTTACCAGAATAGGAGTTTGTTTTGGGGCGCCTACCTTTCTGGGTGCCTTTCCCGGTCGATGGCAGACATAGAATGCTCCCAATAATAAGGGAGGTCTCTATAGGCCATTGCTCCTCATGCCTCTCTGAGGGGGCCAGGTTCTGGCTCGTGGTCCCCGGTAGGCAAGAACTCCATGCATTGACTGATGCCAGAAAGTTATACATATCCATTCAGCCTGGATAGCTCCGGGGAGCCTCCGGGACTCACCCAGAAAATGGCGTTTCATTACATTCAACGCTGGTTTTTTGGAACTGATTTATTAATTTTATTATTTCGAAGCCGTAGGTCACTGAACTGTGGTATCGAAATCGAACAAAACACGCCTGGTGTTGTGTTCGATTTCCAGTAACATAAATTTCGCTCAAATATTCGATTTACATCAAATTATATATTTTTGGGTTACATATTTAGTTTAGCAACACTATTATGGTAATAAGAGCTATAAAAAATACTTACTTTGGAACTGATTTATTAATTTTATTTCGAAGCCGTAGATCACTGAACTGTGGCGACGAAATCAAACAAAAGAAGCATGGTGTTGTGTGGACAGGGATTAGACCTGTCCACTCGTGCTGGAGTTGTGCCGCCAATAACGTGAATAATTTCTCAAATAGCAGATATCTATCATATTACAGTATATTTTTGGTTAAATTTAGTTTAGTTTAATTAGGATAATTATTAAAGAGTTATTAAAACACCAGTTTTAGAATTTATTTATTAATGTGAAACGTTCAAAGTCATGGGTCATTGAACTATGACAACACAGATGAAAGTGAGTGAAATCTCACTGTAAAGTGAGGTTTACTGTACAGTATTCCCTTATCTGTCCACCCTCACTCATCTTGTTTCATCACAGAAAATGTGTATAAGAAGATTTCAATACATTAGCTAGCTATTCACGCTTCAGCCTTTAAATTAATTTACAAACATTCGTGTGCCACAAATCGGTGAACGAAAATCATTGAAACTCAGTCGTTCACTTGTGTGGACCATTCTGGCTGGTGTTTGGTTCATATGATTCACTTGTTGTGTGATCCAACTTGTCTTATGAAGGAATTATTAATTGTAATCTGTGATAGAATGAGACAGAATGAGTTTTCCACCACGCTGTGAACCCTGTCCCAACATCATAAGCTTGTGGACCACTTGTGGACCACTTGTGTGGTCCGCTTGTGTAGTCCGCTTGTGTTGTCCACTTGTGTGATCGAACTTAGTCATATGAAGGAATTAATAATTGTAATCTGTGATAGAATGGGAAAGTTTTCCACCAGTCTGTGAACTCTGTCTCGACGTCGTAAGCAAATCCGAACATCCCCCGCTTCGGCGAACCATTGTTCGTCGAACCGGGTCAGTAAATCCGGCTTGAAAAGTGTGCGAACTAACCGGAGTATTCGTTGAATCGGGGTATGTTGAATCGAGGTTGTACTGTATGTGTATTAGGGATTCAATTATTATGTTCATAAAACAATAAACAAATAGTTTTGCTGTTATTACACTATATACATAGGTTATATATAAGTATTTGCATGTTTTTCTCACCATAACGAACCACTAAGTTTGTACTGTGAATTAAAATGCAACGACGAGTGACCGCCACACACCAGCCAGCCTCTCGCTGCCACTCCCTCCCTCAACACCACCTCACTCGCCCTCAGTCTCCTCCCACAATACTGTTTTTGCATTAGTTCACTATACACAGATGTTTTATATAAGTATTTACATGTTTTGTTCACCATAACTGTACATCTAAGCTTGTATGGTGAGTAAAGTCAATAAGAAGTAGCTACTCACACAGCTGGTGCATGGCGGCTGCCCTCAAGGCCAGATGCACTAATATTTCTCCTCCAACAATATTGTTTGTGGTGTTATTACACTATATACACACATTATATATAAGTATTTGCCTGTTTTATTCACCATACCTGTACAAATAAGCTGGTATGGTGCCCAAAGACCATAGTGGTCACCAGTAAACAACATGATAAGTCGTGCAGACAATACACCTCCCTCACCAAAATGGAGGCTCCCAACCTGCTCCTATTGCTGTTATTACACTATACACACGTTATATATAAGTATCTACATTTGTGTTCACCATAGCGAACCACTAAGCTGGTATGGTAAGTCCAGTTAATAAAAGGTGGCCACACACAGTCAGAAGACTATGCCACCACCCTCCCTCCCACAGCATTACTCCTCCCTCCATGGAGCACAGCACTAAATATCATCACAATCCTGCTATTATCAGAATCCTGGTCAGTTTTATCACAGTCAGGGGTCTTCTGAAATACTATCATCGTTAAATAATAGCATGAACATATATATTTTGACATTTTTTGGTGATACTGTGGTCACAAGCTGAACACCAGTGCTGTGCGCTCATGGTGCGTGTGTCAGCCTTGGTGGCTCGCTCAATACTGAAGCTCTCACACCCAGGAATGTTGGCCACGATTTTTTTCTAGGTGGTGTCTGTCAACTATTGGTCGTGGCTGCACTATAGCTGCCCCTATCCCACGCGGGTGTTTAAATTAAGGCACTAGACACTAAAACAGCTATTAATGTATTGAGCAGTTTCGGTTATATTACTGAAATCATCTATATATATATATATATATATATATATATATATATATATATATATATATATATATATATATATATATATATATATATATGCAACAATGATCACAAAAACACTGATCCAAGTATGCAGAATAACCACATGTGAAAAATAGAAAATGCTTAACGCGTTTTCGGCTAATTCGCCTTCATCAGAGCAAAGTAGAATGAAGATAAGAAAACATTGCTGATCAGACCTTTATATCCGCCTGGGCAGATCACCTGACCACCAAAAATAAGTGGAGGAAAGGAATTATAAGAAAGAAGGTAACTGCAGAAGGCAGTTGCTGCTATTAAAAGGAGATATTAATAGGAGATATTAATAGATATTAATAGGAGCTGCCATACGAGGCAGCTCCCATTAATATCTCCAAGTGCCATACGTGTTAAATGATTGATATATTGTTTTGATGTGCTATATTGAGGCTTAAATAGGGATCCAACTTGTACATACCGGGGCTCACATTAAGGCTGTTATTACAATGTTTGATCAGAGCAGATTCGATCACGTTTCGTTCGACAAAATCCTTACTTTTAACAATACATTTTGCCCCTGTGAAGTCGATAGAAGTAGGGAAAAGTGTGACTAGAGCACCGCGCGCCATCTGCCAGGTGGACCCTCTGTGACTAGAGCACCGCGCGCCATCTGGCCAGGTGGACCCCGGGTGACTAGAGCACCGCGCACCATCTGCCAGGTGAACCCCGGTGACTAGAGCACCGCGCGGGGTTTTCCCGGAAGTTGGGGCGTGTCGGACGCGTGTAAGCATCTGGTGTTTGGGTATGTGGTCAGGGAAGATTGGGGTCATGTTGTTTGGGGAGTATGTAGAGCTATGTGGTATGTGCTAAAGTAAGAGGTATGTGGATATGTTGTTGAGAGTAAATGAATATGTATGTTTGTTTTTCCGTGCCTCCGGTGTTCGGGAATGTGGTCAGGGAAGATTGGGGTCATGTTGTTTGGGGGGGTAGGAGAGTATGTAGGGCTATGTGGTATGTGCTAAAGTAAGAGGTATGTGGATATGTTGTTAAGAGTAAATGAATATGTATGTTGTTTTCAGTAGACTTAATCCTGTGTGTAGATAATAGTTTATGATTAAAGACTATGTAATGTTATGCGCCTAGAGTATGAGTGTTCTAGATGACCCAACATATGTTGTTGGGGTAGGGGAGGGACAGGGGTGAGGGAGGGAGAGGATAGGGAGTCTGAGGGAGAGTGAGGGGACCTTCCCCCTCGGTGAGAGACCCATTTGTGGTTTGTCAGCTTCCGTTGGGTAGGGGATGGAAGCTATGTGCTTGGTATGTGGACATGTGGAGGGAGGGGGGACCCCCCAATACCTGAGAGGGGGCAGGGAGTTAAGACGAGAGAAGGAGGGGAAAGTGAGGGGACATCCATTATCCATGAAGTGCCAGGAGGGTAGGAGAGAAAGAAAGAGGCAGACAGACAGACAGACAGACAGACAGACAGACAGACAGACAGACAGACAGACAGACAGACAGACAGACAGACAGACAGACCGAAGGGTAGGAGGAGACGGGAGTGGCCGCAGGAAGTGAACCATTAACCTTAAGCGCTTTTCGATGTCTACAGAGAGGACTGAGAGATGCTCACCCCCAACATGCCATCACCTGTCAACCATCAATCAACCACTTCTCATTTGACCGGAAACGTTTCTCATTTTTAGCATAGGTGGCGTCATATCTCCCTCAGCAGAGATTATATGCAATAAAACGGGGAAAGTAAACACATTATATAAATTTATTTCTTTTATTAAACACTTAAGCGATTTACAACGATAATAATAATAATAATAATAATAATAATAATAAGCTGGTCATCCTAGCCAATCATCCAATCTGTAGACAGATAGATTGGGAGTCCTTCATCCACTCCATTGATCCTTCCCAGTCATAAAGGCAGGACACAAAGGGTCAAGGACAACCTCAATTCATTTTAGCTAATAAAGTTACAATCATGACGCGCCAGTTAGAAAAAATTCAAAATAAGTCTGCACATCAACGCGTGAGACATGATCACTACCTACAAATTTTGTTAACTGTGATCCCAACATCGCTCTCCCAATAAATATCATTGAAATGTAAGCGTGTTTTCTCAATCTCCATCACCTCTTCTTCTACACCCATTATTGCTGTGCAGACCTTATAAAAACACAAAGGCGTTATCATAGGAAGACAATGACAGAATGTTCAAGACTCCTGAATGAGTGAAACATC
Source organism: Procambarus virginalis (assembly GCA_020271785.1). Classification (NCBI taxonomy): domain Eukaryota; kingdom Metazoa; phylum Arthropoda; class Malacostraca; order Decapoda; family Cambaridae; genus Procambarus; species Procambarus virginalis. The sequence goes on from WNGS01158984.1 coordinate 27,402, forward strand.
AACCCGTCTCGTTAGGGTCTAACCTTCATGCGGTTTGAGGTGTAGTGACATGGGCGAGGTACTGGGATGACCCTACCTCACCCCATCCACCCCCACCCCATTCCCCATCCCCCCCCCCTTCCAAGCCCAACCACTGAGCATCACTTCATCCTTCCCAGACCGGATGTTCTGTGCAAAGCCTTAATATTATTTCTGATCATATGTGTAATCTTGTATCGCAACGTGACCATCATGGATATCATCATTCTTTGTCAATAGCATTT
>WNGS01158991.1:0-10989 GCA_020271785.1 Procambarus virginalis
ACTACCCCTTCCCCTGCCAAGCCTCCCCAATGCCTGCCAATCATTAGCAAGCCTATTATTTCTCCTTGCCATTCTACCCCCTGCTCTCTGAGTTCCTCTTGAATATAATCCATAAACTCTTGTTTGAGTCTTTGAACCTCGTCCCTGTATCTTGTTAAAGATTTCACTTTTGATCCCCTGGATTATATCACCTACCCAGACATCTCTCTTCTCTACAAACTTCCCAATCATCTTCTCAACAAACCTATCTTCTTCTTCTTCATCTATACTTACGCGGACCTAGACGCCCTTCCTGACCTAGTCATTGCTATAATCCAACCTTACCCACAGGAGGCTCCAAGTATCTTACCGTCCTGCTAACACAATAGGTGATGGATTTCCAACGGTCTCCCACGTGGTGATGGGTTGCTGCCGGGGATGAGGTCACGGTCAGAGAGTGAGGTCACGGTCAGAGGTCGGTGAGGCCCGCTCCACGCTGTACACTGCCACAGTATTTCACTATTTTCAAATACTCTACTTATACTTTTTTTCTTCACTACCTTATGGCTTTGGTCAAACCCCAACGTCTTTTTTCATTCACTTGTACACACTTTTTCACTTCGAGTTGCCTGATTACCCCTCCCACACCCATTAGTAAACCAGGAGCTCCCAACCCCGTCCATCCAACGCGATGGTCACAACTCAACTGTGTGTGTGTGTGTGTGTGTGTGTGTGTGTGTGTGTGTGTGTGTGTGTGTACTCGCCCTAGTTGTACTCCCCTTGTTGTGCTTGCGGGTTGAGCTCTGGCTCTTTGGTCCCTGCCTCTCAACCGTCAATCAACAGTGTACAGTTTTCCTGAGCCTAATGGCTCTATCTATCGTACACTTGAAACTGTGTATGGCAGGGGTCTCCAAACTTTTCAATGTAAGGGCCACATTATATATTTCCCATATTTATGCGGGCCGAAGGAATAAAAAATGAAAAAAAAAAAAAATCAGTGCCAGTAATTTAATTTCCTCAAATATTAAAGTATAAACATGGAAAAATTAAAACATATCTTTTTGGAAAAAATTAGGGTAAACTAAATAGATTCCTGCCTTAGTTTTATGCAACCAAATTAGTGTGACGAATGATACTGTCGTTTTGACTTCAAAATTTCATTAAAATCAGGTTCCAGATTAGATGAGCCAATTGTAAGAATTGATTTCAAGTGATCATCAGACAAATTTGCTCGATAGTTAGATTTCACATACTTCATTTTGGAAAATGTTTGTTCACACAAGTATGTTGAACCAAAATGGACACAAAACTACAAGCAAACTTTATCAAATTTGGAAACTGATCTGGCTGCAGGCATTTAAAAACTCAATCAGATTTCCTTCTCTATACTTATCTTTCAGTCTGTCATCTGCCTGGAGATCAATAATTTCCATTTGAAATTGAGTTGGAAGATTTTCAGCATTGCAGTCAAATGGATTATGAAAGAGCCTGATTTCATTTGCTTTGGCATCAAGGTCAGCAAATCGCTTCTGAAACTGTTTTTTCAAATCTGAAATTATTTCATTTGCAAATGAAAAAGGAAATTCAACTTTACTTTCTGCATGAAATTTTTCACAACATGGAAAATGAGCAAAATTCTTAACCTTCACCTGGCCTTCAAGTAGCGCAAGTTTTGCTCTGAATGCCTTGACATGAACAAAGTAGTCACTGATCAAATTTGTTTTGCCTTGCAATTTCAGATTCAAGTTATTCATATGACCTGTCATATCTGCAAAAAATGCCAATTTCCAAATCCATTCACATTCTGATAATAATGGCTGAGGTTTATTTTTCTCTGTGAGAAATAAATCAATTTCTAATCTGAGCTCAAAGAAATGCAGCAAAACCTTTCCACAACTAAGCCATCTAACTGCTGTATAATAAGGCAAGTCAACAAACTCCGCATCAATTTCTTTCAAGAAATCACGGAACTGGCGATGGTTGAGTGCATGAGATCTAATGAAATTAACCACAGAAACAACAGGTTTCATGACACAAGACATATCAACATATTTTAGGCACAATGCTTGTTGATGGATAAGGCAATGCAAAAAAATGGGTTTTGAGAATCCTCCAACCTCACAAGCTGTTGTAATTTGCCCAACCAAACCCTTCTTTGTCCCAGACATATTCTTTCCTCCATCAATTGTCACACACTGCACTTGTTTCCATTCCAGGTTATATTCTGTCATAGTTTTACTTACTTCATTGAAAATGTCCTCTCCAGTTGTTGTGGTGTGCATGCTGTGAACTGATGCTAATTCTTGGGTCACATTAAATTCACTATCAACACCACGAATGAATACTAATAGCTGAGAAGTATCACACACATCAGTTGATTCATCCAACGCAAGAGAATACCAACAAAATCTTTTTGTTTTTTCCTTTATTTGCCGAATTATGTCGCCTCCTAAATCTTCAATTCTACGAGCAACAGTATTTGACCCAAGACTTATCATTTTGAAGAGGTTTACTTTTTCTGGACATACCTCTCCTGCTGCTTCCACTATACACTCTTTTATGATACTACCATCAGTGAAAGGTTTTCCTTTTTTGGCCAACACATAGGCAACTTTGTAACTGGCTCTAGTTGAAGTTTCATTTTCAGATTTTTTCTTACTGAAAACAGCTTGTTGAGAATGCAGACTGTGCTGAAATGATTCAAACTTTTTAGTGCGTTCTGCTCCTGTGATGTGAGAATAACTTGAGCCATGTTTAGATTCATAGTGCCGACGAATATTGTATTCCTTCAGAACAGCAACACTGTCTCTACATATGAGGCATAAAGCTTTATCATTTGCTATCACAAAAAAGTACTTTATCTTCCATTCGTCATTGAACTGACGGCACTCACTGTCCACTTTTCTTTTCTTTATCTTTTCCATATCTGAAAACATAAGGGTAAAATAAATGAAATAAATTCTACAGGAAAAAAACAGCTTGTATGTGGTGTTAAAAAGCATAGCATATTATTATAAAGTGGTAAATATTATGGCAACAGCTTTCGTTGATAAACTTAATGGTTACCATTTTAACTATTTTAAACATGCAATATTTTTGGCTACAATAGTATTATTGCTATTTTGTATAACTAAGATAAAGGTATTGTCAAAGTACAGAGAAAAGAATATTGTACAGTGTTTGTGCTCCCTGAAACAGAACCAGCGAAGCCCCACTCGCCCTCCATCCCCACAATATACAGTTATACACAACTGATTGTTGTAATGCACAACACATACCTACCAGTACTAGTATCTGTGCGTCACACTATCGAGAGAGAGGAAAACTGACTTGAGCTGAGCGCCACCAGTCAGCAGCCCCAGCTTTGAATAATTCTGCGATGCCATTCGTACGATAATTATTTTTTCAAGGCCACCACACAGGGATTTGTTTGGCGGGCCGGATGAAATTATGTGGCGGGCCGGATGTGGCCCGCGGGCCATAGTTTGGAGACCCCTGGTGTATGGAGTCAGCCTCCACCACATCGCTTCCTAATGCATTCCATTTGTCAACCACTCTGACACTAAAAAATTCTTTCTAATATCTCTGTGGCTCATTTGGGCACTCAGTTTCCACCTGTGTCCCCTAGTGCGTGTGCCCCTTGTGTTAAACAGCCTGTCTTTATCAACCCTGTCGATTCCCCTGAGAATCTTGAAGGTGGTGATCATGTCCCCCCTAACTCTTCTGTCTTCCAACGAAGTGAGGTTTAATTCCTGCAGTCGCTCCTCGTAGCTCATACCTATCAGCTCGGGTACTAGTCTGGTGGCAAACCTTTGAACCTTTTCCAGTTTAGTCTTATGCTTGACTAGATAGGGGCTCCATGCTGGAGCCGCATACTCCAGGATTGGTCTGACATATGTGGTATATAATGTTCTGAAAGATTCCTTACACAAGTTTCTAAAGGCCGTTCTTATGTTAGCCAACCTGGCATATGCTGCTGATGTTATGAAATGATATATCCTCTTGATATGAGCTTCAGGGGGACAGGTCTGGCGTGATATCAACCCCCAGGTCTTTCTCTCTCTCTGACTCTTGAAGTATTTCATCTCCCAAATGATACCTTGTATCTGGTCTCCTGCTTCTTACCCCTATCTTCATTACATTACATTTGCTTGGGTTAAACTCTAACAGCCATTTGTTCGACCATTCCTGCAGCTTGTCCAGGTCTTCTTGAAGTCTCAAGCTGTCCTCCTCTGTCTTAATCCTTCTCATAATTTTGGCGTCGTCAGCAAACATTGAGAGGAATGAGTCTATACCCTCTGGGAGATCATTTACCTATATCAGAAACAGGATAGGTCCAAGTACAGAGCCCTGTGGGACTCCACTGGTGACTTCACGCCAGTCTGAGGTATCACCCCTCACTGTAACTCTCTGCTTCCTATTGCTTAGGTACTCCCTTATCCACTGGAGCGCCCTACCTGTTACTCCTGCCTGTTTCTCCAGCTTATGCATCAACCTTTTATGGGGTACTGTGTCAAAGGCTTTCCGACAGTCCAAAAAAATGCAGTCCGCCCACCCTTCTCTTTCTTGCTTAATTCTTGTCACCTGATCGTAGAATTCTATCAAGCCTGTAAGGCAAGATTTACCCTCCCTGAACCCATGTTGATGGGTTGTCACGAAGTCTGTGTGTGTGTGTGTGTGTTGGTGTGTGTGTGTGTGTGTGTGTGTGTGTGTGTGTGTGTGTGTGTGTGTGTGTGCTTATGTGCGTGTATTCACCTAGTTATATTCACCTAGTTGTTCTTGCGAGGGTTGAGCTCTGCTTTTTCGGCCCGCCTCTCAACTGTCAATCAAATGTTTTTACTACTACTATTTTTTTCCACGCCACACACATACACACACACCACTCACGCTCATATGAGCATAGAGTGTGTCTGTGCCCGTGACAGCTGACTAACTCCCAGGTACCTATTTACTGCTAGATAACAGGGGCATAGGGTGAAAGAAACTCTGCTCATCGTTTCTCGCCGGGGCCCGGGATCGAACCCGGGACCACAGGATCACGTGTCCAGCGTGCTGTCCGCTCGGCCAGCGTGCTGGCCGAGCATGTGAGTGTGTGTGTTTGTGTGTGTGTGAGAGTGTGTGAGTGTGTGTGTATGTTTCAGTGTGTTTCAGTGTGTGAATGGGTTTGTGGTTTTTGTATGTGAGTGTGTACTCACCAATAGGTGCTCAGCTAGAAGTGCTTGCGGTGATTGAGCTCTTGTTTTTTGGTGCCGCCTCTCAATTGCCAATCAACTGGTGTACAGATTCCTGAGCGTACTGGGATCTATCAAATCTTTATTTGAAGCTGTGTATGGAGTCTGCCTCCACCACATCATTACCTAATGCATTCTACTTAACTACTCAGACAGAAAAAAATCTTTCTAATGTCTTTGCTGCTCATCTGGGTACTAAATTTCCACCTGTGTCCCTTTGTTCGTGTCCCACCCATGCTAAGGAGTTTGTCTTTGTCCTCCCTGTCAATTCCCCTGAGAATTGTGTACGTTATCATGTCTCCCCTAACTCTTATGTTTTTAAGGGATGTGAGGTTGAGCTCTTGTAGCCTTCCCTTGTAGCTCACAACTCTCAGTTCCGGGACTTGTCTGGTGGCACACCTCTGAATCTTCTCTAACACTTTATCTTGTGTTTAACAAGGTATGGACTCCAGGCTGGAGCTGCATACTCCAGGATTGGTCTTACAAGACCAATCTGTATGTGTGTGTGTGTGATTGCGAGTGCGTGCATGGTTTATGTGGTTGAGAGCCTTTGTGTGTGTTTGCCTGTAGTTTACAGTGACGAAGGGGGGGGGAGTGTGGAGACTTGGGAGTTTACACAGTATTCGGTTCCCAAGTGATCTCACAAAACTCTTGCCCCCTTCTCTATCAAGTATCCAGTTTGATATTCTATTATTGAATGAAAATGCATTATTGACTATGATATGATATTATATAAACCTTGCACATTGTTGGACACGACACAAAGGCTCCTACCAGTCCCACTAGCACTTACCTCACCACATGCACAGTTAGGCAAGTCTCACTGCATGTCGCTCCTCACATCCAGCAATGGTATTGCCGCTCCAATTTGGTTTCCTAACTCTATCAGGTCTATCGTTTGCGAGTTCACTGTGGCACGTTGCACCCTGCCTGCTACACACTGTGTGAGGCCAAATACTATGATCTAGCCTCTATATCACTTCAATGTCCCGACTATTTGAAGTTTATTCGCGGACCCCACTGACAATTGTGTGTCATCGCCGACGACCTACTGCTGTGCGTGCGTGTGCGTGTGTGTGTGTGTGTGTGGTGTGTGTGTGTGTGGTGTGTGTGTGTGTGTGTGTGTGTGTGTGTGTGTGTGTGTACTCACCTAGTTGTACTCACCTAGTTGTGCTTGCGGGGTTGAGCTCTGGCTCTTTGGTCCGCCTCTCAACCGTCAATCAACAGGTGTACAGTTTCCTGAGCCTAATGGGCTCTATCATATCTACATTTGAAACTGTGTATGAGTCAGCCTCCACACATCGCTTCCTAATGCATTCCATTTGTCAACCACACACACACAAAGTGTGTGTGTGTGTGTGTGTGTGTGTGTGGGTGTGTGTGTGTGTGTGTGTTGTGTGTGTGTGTGTGTGTGTGTGTGTGTGTGTGTGTGTGTGTGAATTCACCTAGTTTTATTCACCTAGTTGTGCTTGCAGGGGTTGAGCTCTGCTCTTTCGGCCTGCCTCTCAGGAACCCACCTTTCCTTCGCCCGCCTCTCAGGAAACACCCACCAGGAAGCAGCCTGTAACAGCTGTTTAACCCTCAGGTACCAATTTACTGCTAGGAAACAGGGCATTATGGTGAAAGAAACTCTGCCCACTTTGTTTCTGTCATCACCGAGGATCGAACCCGAACCCTAGGATTACGAGTGTAATCCTAGGGTAACCTTTCACTGATGGTAGTATCATAAAAGAGTGTATAGTGGAAGCAGCAGGAGAGGTATGTCCAGAAAAAGTAAACCTCTTCAAAATGATAAGTCTTGGGTCAAATACTGTTGCTCGTAGAATTGAAGATTTAGGAGGCGACATAATTCGGCAAATAAAGGAAAAAACAAAAAGATTTTGTTGGTATTCTCTTGCGTTGGATGAATCAACTGATGTGTGTGATACTTCTCAGCTATTAGTATTCATTCGTGGTGTTGATAGTGAATTTAATGTGACCCAAGAATTAGCATCAGTTCACAGCATGCACACCACAACAACTGGAGAGGACATTTTCAATGAAGTAAGTAAAACTATGACAGAATATAACCTGGAATGGAAACAAGTGCAGTGTGTGACAATTGATGGAGGAAAGAATATGTCTGGGACAAAGAAGGGTTTGGTTGGGCAAATTACAACAGCTTGTGAGGTTGGAGGATTCTCAAAACCCATTTTTTGCATTGCCTTATCCATCAACAAGCATTGTGCCTAAAATATGTTGATATGTCTTGTGTCATGAAACCTGTTGTTTCTGTGGTTAATTTCATTAGATCTCATGCACTCAACCATCGCCAGTTCCGTAATTTCTTGAAAGAAATTGATGCGGAGTTTGTTGACTTGCCTTATTATACAGCAGTTAGATGGCTTAGTTGTGGAAAGGTTTTGCTGCATTTCTTTGAGCTCAGATTAGAAATTGATTTATTTCTCACAGAGAAAAATAAACCTCAGCCATTATTATCAGAATGTGAATGGATTTGGAAATTGGCATTTTTTGCAGATATGACAGGTCATATGAATAACTTGAATCTGAAATTGCAAGGCAAAACAAATTTGATCAGTGACTACTTTGTTCATGTCAAGGCATTCAGAGCAAAACTTGCGCTACTTGAAGGCCAGGTGAAGGTTAAGAATTTTGCTCATTTTCCATGTTGTGAAAAATTTCATGCAGAAAGTAAAGTTGAATTTCCTTTTTCATTTGCAAATGAAATAATTTCAGATTTGAAAAAACAGTTTCAGAAGCGATTTGCTGACCTTGATGCCAAAGCAAATGAAATCAGGCTCTTTCATAATCCATTTGACTGCAGTGCTGAAAATCTTCCAACTCAATTTCAAATGGAAATTATTGATCTCCAGGCAGATAACAGACTGAAAGATAAGTATAGAGAAGGAAATCTGATTGAGTTTTATAAATGCCTGCAGCCAGATCAGTTTCCAAATTTGATAAAGTTTGCTTGTAGTTTTGTGTCCATTTTTGGTTCAACATACTTGTGTGAACAAACATTTTCCAAAATGAAGTATGTGAAATCTAACTATCGAGCAAATTTGTCTGATGATCACTTGAAATCAATTGTTACAATTGGCTCATCTAATCTGGAACCTGATTTTAATGAAATTTTGAAGTCAAAACGACAGTATCATTCGTCACACTAATTTGGTTGCGTAAAACTAAAGGCAGGAATCTATTTAGTTTACCCTAATTTTTTCCAAAAAGATATGTTTTAATTTTTCCATGTTTATACTTTAATATTTGAAGAAATTAAATTACTGGCACTGATTTTTTTTTTGTTTTTTCATTTTTTATTCCTTCGGCCCGCATAAATATGGGAAATATATAATGTGGCCCTTACATTGAAAAGTTTGGAGACCCCTGCCATACACAGTTTCAAGTGTAGATATGATAGAGCCCATTAGGCTCAGGAAACTGTACACCTGTTGATTGACGGTTGAGAGGCGGGACCAAAGAGCCAGAGCTCAACCCCCGCAAGCACAACAAGGTGAGTACAACTAGGCGAGTACACACCACACACCCACACACACACACACACACACACACACACACACACACACAGTTGAGTTGTGACCATCGCGTTGGATGGACGTGGGTTTGGGAGCTCCTGGTTTACTAATGGTGTGGGAGGGGTAATCAGGCAACTTCGAAGTGAAAAAGTGTGTACAAGTGAATGAAAAAGACGTTGGGGTTTGACCAAAGCCATAAGGTAGTGAAGAAAAACAGTATAAGTAGCGTATTTGAAAATAGTGAAATACTGTGGCAGTGTACAGCGTGGAGCGGGCCTCACCGACCTCTGACCGTGACCTCACTCTCTGACCGTGACCTCATCCCCGGCAGCAACCCATCACCACGTGGGAGACCGTTGGAAATTCACTCACCTATTGTGTTAGCAGGACGGTAAGATACTTGGAGCCTCCCTGGGGTAAGGTTGGATTATAGCAATGACTAGGTCAGGAAGGGTCTAGGTCCCGCAGTATTATGATTGAAGAAGAAGATAGGTTTGTTGAGAAGATGATGGGAAGTTTGTAGAGAAGAGAGATGTCTTGGGTAGGTGATCTAATCCAGGGGATCAAAAGTGAAATCTTTAACAAGATACAGGACGAGGTTCAAGACTCAACAAGAGTTTATGGATTATTCAAGAGGAAATCAGAAAGAGCAGGTAGAATGGCAAGGAGAAATAACTAGGCTTGCTAATGAATTGGCAGGATTGGGGAGGCTTGGCAGGGGAAGGGGTAGTAGGAGTAGTGGAGTAGCAGGAGTGGGAGGGGTGGGGGTCAGCCAGGGAGGGGCTACCAGCATGACCCTGACCTGAGAAAGAGGACAATCATAATTCATGGATTGCTTGAAGTCAGGGCACCATCCAGGCAGGAAAGGATGGAGATTTGAGGATTTGGAGCTACAGGGGATTTTGAGGGACATGAGAGCCCATATGGCAGGGAATGAAGTGGAAGTCAACCGCCGCATTGGACCATACAACTGTAACAGGAAACGGCCTGTCCTGGTGCAGTTTCACAAACGAAGAGGCAGTGGACTACATACTGCATCACAAACACTTACTCAGAGATAGCGAAAATTACTACAATGTATATATTGACAAGTTCATGACGAAGGAGGAGCAGGTAGCCCACAGAGCAAGCAAACTCCCACGATACAACTCTCCCATTTGAGCATAGGTACACACCCCACTGCAAATCCACCCCAGGATAACCAGCTTCTCACAACTGCTTCTCAGGTTACTCCCTCCCCAAATCAGACCTTGCCCTTGCTTATATCCCCAACACCTCCCTTGACCCCTCTGATCCCACTGCAGACAATTTCATCCCACATTCCAAGGACCCCCTCATCACCTCAACCCCCAAAACCCGTCCAGCCTCATTCCCTCAACCCCCAAAACCCACCCAGCCCTCATCCCCTCAAAACCCAAAAAACCCCCCAGCCCTCATCCCCTCAACCCCCAAAACCTACCAGCCCTCACCCTCCTCATCCCCTCTCCTCCCATGTGACCCCCCACCCTTGCGAGGGGGGTGGGAGGTTCCCCCCACCCTCTTTATCCTTCCCCTCCCGACCTCTCAACCCTCTATCTGACTCCCAACCTTACGCTATCCTCCAACCCCTCTATGCCTATCAGACCCTCCCTAATCTTCAGACCCAGTATGCCCTTCCTACTCCAACCTACCCCCAGGCCCTACCCCAAACCCTCCTCTACCTACCTTCCTAGAAGCCCAGCCCCCATTAACCCCCCAAGCACCCCTCCCGACCTTTTCACCCCCCATACACCCCCCGGACCCCCCCCAGACACCCCCCGGATCCCCCGGACATCCTCCGGATCCTCCCTCCCGCCCCCAGTCATCCCCCCAGACACCCCCCAGATCCCCCAGGTCCCCCATGCCCACAGTCACCCCCAGACACCCCCAGATCCCCCCAGGGCCCCAGAGGAGGGAGAACTCTGGTACAGGAGTTTCCATGAAGAATCTCAAGGTTTGTACACCAATGCTGATGGGGTATCTAATAAAGCAGAGAGATAAAAGAAAGAGTGAGTGAGGCAAAATCCTGACATAGTTGCAATTGTGGAAACTAAAATTAATGACATGATCTCAGATGCAATCTTTCCTGAAGGGTACCAGGTGATAAGAAAAGAGAGGACACAGAGACAGGGAGGGGGAGTGGCACTCCTAATAAAGCGGAAATGGAAGTTTGAAGAACTGGGAATCGGTGTTACCAATGAGTGCACAAGCTTCATACATGGAAC
>WNGS01158996.1:28041-39391 GCA_020271785.1 Procambarus virginalis
GCAACAAATTGGGGGCCTGTGTCCGGGAGAGTGAACTGACACACCCACACCCTGTCCAAGAGTGGATTTGTACACCCTTGCTGAAATAGATAAACTGTGTGACCGCAGGTGTATATTCTCTCTCTTGGGAAGACTCACAGGACAAGATGGATAAGGTGCAAGCATTTGTAGAATCAGGCAAGCCTGAGGACTTGGAAGGTTGCACGAGGGATCAATTAAAACAGATAGCAGAAAAGTGTGGCATCAGGTTGAAAGCATCTAAAGTGGCTGGGATGAAGGATGAGATCCTTAGGCAGTTAAGAGCCAAAAGCGAAGCGGCAGAGCAAGGAGCCCAGAGAGGAGCTGAAAGTGGAAAGGAGGATGATGGGCAGGATGAAGTGAGATCCCAGGGATCGAGTAGGAGCAGCAAGAGTAGCCGCAGTAGCAGGAGTAGCCGGAATAGGAGCTTGGAGAGATTCCAGTTAGAGCTCCAGATGCAGCGTGAGGAGAGACAGTTCCAGCTGGAAAAGATGAAATTAGAACTCCAGATGAAAAATGAAGCCGATAAAGAAAAAGAGAAAACCAGGCTGGAAGTAGAAAAAGAGAAAACCAGAATAAGGAACTGGAGTTGGAACAGGAAAAGAAAAAGAGAAAACCAGAATAAGGGAACTGGAGTTGGAACTAGAGGTGGAAAAAGAAAAGGAGAGAACAAAACAAATGGAAATAGAAGCGAATAGAACCTTGGCTGAGCAAAGGATCGAACATGGGTTGCCAGAGAGCACCACCCAGGTATCACACTCACCAGATGTTAGGGTTAGGGAGAAGGACATTCCCTTGTTTGTTCCAGAAGAGGCAGAGAGCTTTTTCGAGCACTTTGAGAAGGTGGCCAGCATCAAGGAATGGCCACAGGAGGAATGGGCCCAGCTGGTCCAGTTAAGATTGACCGGTGCAGCCAGAGAGGCTTACACCCAATTGTCTCTAGAAGAGTGCCAGGATTATGCCACAGTAAAGAGCAGCATATTGCGCTCGTTCCAGTTAACCCCAGAAGCTTATAGGAAGCGTTTCAGAGAGATGATCAAAGTTGGAGCATGTACGTTTGCTGAGACAGCAAGGGATCTGGAAAGACGATTCCAGAAGTGGATTGAAGCTGCTGGAGTTGGATCTTACGCTGACCTGAAGCAATTGATGGTCATGGAGAAGTTCTTGGAGATGATGCATCCCGAAACAAAGTTCAAGATCCAAGAAGCAGGGATAAAGGAGGTGAGAGATGCCGCAGATAGGGCGGACATGATTACGGAAGCATATAAGAGCTTGAGGGAGAACAGAGTGAAGAATGAGGTGAGACGCAGCAATGGCAGATCCAGTGGAGCCTGGGGAGGAAGAAATTACGAAAGACCCAGAAGAGTCTGGGGTGAGAAGAATTTTGATAAATGGGCGGATAAACGTAAGTACCCTAAAACTCAGAAGAGTAGGTCGCGCACTTCGTCTGAAAGTGAAGATGAAGGAGCTAAACGAGAAACAAATCATTATCCAGGAAATCAAGAGTCCAGTAAAGCCCCACAGAGTGCAAGTAGTGTACCTGGCCCGAGGAACTCTCATGCGAGTGGACAAAGTCAGAACCACTCTGGTACATATAGAAGACTTTTCCCAGGTGAGATGTTACAACTGTAACGGATTGGGTCACGTGATGCGAGATTGTCGGCAGGGCAAGAGAATTGTGACCCTGGCCATGTGTGACCCCCGAAGTAAATATACTAATGTGTTCCGAGACAAACCACAGATGGTGAACTTAGTGAACGAGAGGTATAGGCCGTTCATAAGTAAAGGTTGGATCAGTATAGGAGGCCAACCTGAGGTAGAAGTTGGTATCTTAAGAGATACCGGAGCTAATCAGAGCGTGATTGCGAGAAGCCTGATTGGGAATGATCGACGGTTAGCTGGCAGGAGAAAGATGAAAGTATATGGGTTATTGTCTGAGAGTGACATGCCCGTTTGTACTGTCCAGCTAAGGTCGGAATATGTGTCGGCGGAGGTGATGTTGGGAGTGTGCCCCGACATACCTGTTCCAGGAGTCCAAATGATCCTGGGGAATGACTTGTGCGGGACAAAGGTGTTGCCAAGAGTCATAGCGGAGACTGTGCCAGAGGAGTGCCCAGAAGGCCACGGCACGGGTGGGACACCTGAGAGTGTGAACCTGACTGACATCCGAGGAGATGAGTCAGGAGACCGCCAAGCCATTGAGTACCCTGTCTCGGTAGTGATGAAGACAGAGGTGGCCGACGAGGAAGACGCTGGAGAAGATGAGACAGTGTCTATTCAGCCGGTAGAAGATATCGACGTAGATATAGCGTGGCTGTTTGATGAAGGTCCAGCTCAGGAAGATGAAGTCTCGGTGAGGCCAAAAGTGAAGATGGCCCAGCCAAAGAAAAATCATGTGAAGAGAGCGAACCTGAGTAGACCCCAGCCTGCTGAAACTAAGGGTCGGAAGGTGAGTGCAACTGTGCTGAGCAGAAGTGAGGAAGGATGTGGACATACTGAGGACGGGAGTAGAGCGTCAAGTGGTCCACGAGCACAGAGGCATTTGGATAGTAGAGTTAAGTTGTTTGAGATGTCAGGAGTTGACATGTTTCACAGAAAACGCGGAGGAGAGATAGTGAAGAAGAATAATAGCCGAGAAAATGGAAGGAGAAGAGACAGTATGTGTGGAGAGATGCTTACGAGCACTCTAGGAGAGGTAAAGCAACATGTACGATCGAGTGCTGTTGGATGTAGTACAGGGCTCGGAGAAACTTTAGGGAACAAAGAAGAGTTGAAGGAGAAGAAATGGAGTTGTATAGAGGCGAGAAGTGTGAGAAGAGGATGATGATACAAGCATGGAGGAGTAGAAGAAAGCCGAGGACTCGATGGAAGTCAAACAGGATGAGGTCTCGGATAAATGAGGAGACGAAAGGGAGGATCGTCGGTGAAGACGAGGGAGTGAAGTATGATGGCAGGAGACGAAAGTATAATGGCAGTATATGGAAGTGTGAAGACGACAGAGGAGGTACAGACAGTAGATGTCTGACTCTGGACGTGAAGAGAAGAAGACAAGGAAACGGAGGGTGGAAACAATAAGTAGAGTTGACCGATGGAGTGCAGGCGTCCAAGGAGGACAGCCTAGCCAAGAGGTGTCAGGGAAGTCAAATCGTTTGTGAGAAGATCATGTTTCGGGCGAGTTGTGAGCCAGATGTTGCCAGGTGCAACGAAGTAGTTGTACACTCCTAAAGGAGTACGTAAGCAGATCAACCGGTCGAACCAATCGGTTGGAGAACGAGACAGTGTGGTGGCGGATGTATTATCCCGAGCTTTGCCACTGGAATAACTCTCAAAAATAAGGGGAGGGGAGTGTTATGATCTCAGCCTGCAGGAGAAACGAGTCTCACCCTTTGAGAGTTATTCAGCAAGCCTGACCTAACTGGAAGGTCCAGGAATTATAGAGGCGATAACACAGATGTAAAATAGTGTGTTGAATTTATATAAAAGTTTGAGATTATGGGCAATGAACTAGAAAACAGATAAATGACTTGTTAGGAGATGTGGACAAGTTACTGGAGGCGTGAGGCTCGCTTGTGGAGGGCGATGACCTCACTTGAGGCCAGACATCGCAGGGGAGGAGCCGCGCTTTGACGAGCTCCCGCCAGGAGGGAACCCCTAGTGATATTATCTCCAAGAGAAGAGAAGGTGCAGACGTTCCAGCTGTTGAATCGAGCTGAAGACGTTGTGGTCTCAAGTCCTGGACGGCGAGGAGAGAGTATTAAGCCGCCCAGTGACAGTTTTGTGGGCTGTGACAAGCGCCCTGGTCAGACGTTGTCAGAGGGAGAAGCGCCCTCGACCAGATAATCTGTGGTAAGCCCGATTTAAGCCAGTTCATAGTGTTTGCTTGTAGTTGGTCGTGTGCCCAGCGACAGTAGCGATGTTTATTTTCAAGTTAGAAATGTTTTGGTATGGCAGAAAGCCTAAAATAAGAGAGTGAAGTGGGAGGAGCGCGGAGCGACGTCCGTCTTCTCTGAGCGCTGGCGGGCAACTGAAGGAGCCCGGCTCCTGAGGGAGGAGGCCCCTCCCAGCGTGAGTGAGGCTCGCCCAGCGAGGTGGCGCATGGACTCGCCCACGGGGGAGTCCACTCTCATTAAATGTAGAGGACAGATAGAGATTGGAGACAAAGATGTTGTATGATTAATTTTGTTTATGTGTTAAAAAGGGAAACAATTTATTGGAGTGCAAATGGGTTGCAGGTTTGTCCTTTGGGGAAGAAGTTGCTGAGGACTTGGAAGCCAGCACAGAGGGAGTGGTTGATGAGACTCCAAGGCAGGGGAGGAGAGGACCCCGAGCTATGAAGAAGCAGTGAGGAGGAGTGTCACGTGCTTCTGCAGAGGTGGTGAAGTGCCACAGTTATTCGAGGAAACTTATGGTGCAGCAGCCAGGAGAGCTGTGGATGATCCTAATAGGAGTAGGGAAGCACCATAGTTGTTCAAGGAATCTTCATGGTAGCAGCCTGGAGGAGCTGCAGAGGATCCTGGTGTTTAAGCCCTGAGGAACCTGAAGTTGTCAGGGTAGTGAAATAGTTCTAACTGATCACTTGTATGGAGGTGAGAGTGTTTGTCATTAGCGTGAACGACGCAGTGAGAGGTGAGTGATCGTTTGCCATTTATGTGCCAAGAAGTGTATATTGAAGTTTAGAGCTACAGACGTAGGCAGGAGTACCTACAGATATATATGTATTCTAAGACTGATAGAATGGTCGATTGATTCGTTGTGTGGCACGGATCATTTATACTGATATATATATGTATGTTATTGCTTTAGATAGGATACCACTTAGCAAGCTGAGGATAGAGTTCTGATGGTGTTGGAGTGAAACCTGATTATAATAGTACAGAGTATAGGATTCATCATTATTATTATATGTATGCGTGTATTGTTATGTACTTCGTCCAGTAAATGTATTCAAATTTGCTGGTGTTTGCACTTGTCCCAGTGAGGCTTCCCAGGAATAGTAAAGAAGGAGAGAGAGAGAGAGAGCAAGAAACAGGAACCACTGCTGTGGACAGGGTAAGACAGAAGTCTAGTAAGACAAAGGGGATTGAGGAGGTCATATTCCATAAGGAGAGAGTGGGGAGTCACAGCGGCTCGAGTGGGTGTGTGCACGTGACAACAAGGCTGCGTGTTGGAGCCGCATCCCCTAAACGTGTGACGTTGAGCCCCTCTCCAAGAGCCAGAAGTGCCTAGTGTGATCTCCTAGTGAAATATGAGCATTTGTCGAGTTGTGGGTTGGGTGGTCCGTCAGCGGTAACATCACCACCAGATCCAACACCGCAACACTTTTACCTACCGGCTCCGGGACTTGTCTGGTGGTATACTTCTGAAGCTTCTCTAACTTTATCTGATGTTTAACTAAGTATGGTCTCTAGGCTGGAGCTGCATACTTCAGGATTTGTCTGATATATGTGGTATACAAGGTTCTGTATGATTCCTTTCTCAAGTTTCTAAAGGCAGTTGTGATGTGCCAATCTGGCATATACCACTGATGATATCCGTTTAATGTGAGTTTCTGGGGACAGGTTTGGTGTGATATCACTCATCAGATCTTTCTACTTTACTCTTCAAGGATTTCACCTCCAGGTGGTACACTGTGTTCGGTCTCCTGCTACATTCGCCTAATTTCATTACTTTACTCTTACTTCAGTTAAATTGTAGTAGCCATTTTCTAGACCCCCTCCAGATTGTCCAGGTCATTTTGTAGTCTCTATCTTCCTTTGTCTTGATTCTTCTCATAATTTTTACAAAATTCTTGCCTAATTTTGTCTCCTGGTCGTCGAATTCCATCAAGAATGTGAGGCACGATTTACCATCCCTGAACCCATGTTGGTTGTGTGTTACAAAGCTCCTCCTATCTATCTATCTTGAGATGATTTCGGGGCTTTAGTGTCCCCGCGGCCCGGTCCTCGACCAGGCCTCCACCCCCAGGAAGCAGCCCGTGACAGCTGACTAACACCCAGGTACCTATTTTGCTGCTAGGTAACAGGGGCATAGGGTGAAAGAAACTCTGCCCATTGTTTCTCGCCGGCGCCCGGGATCGAACCCGGAACCACAGGATCACAAGTCCAGCGTGCTGTCCGCTCGGCCGATCGGCTCCCCTCTCCTCTTCATATGTTCCACGTGCTTTTTCCCACACGATCTTCTCCATCATCTTGCATTTTAAAAAAAGTTAAGGAAACTGGTCTGTAGTTCAGTACCCCTTGCCTGTCACCCTTTTTGTATATTGGGACTACATTAGCTGTCTTCCAACATTCCAGTAGGTCTCCTGTTTCCAGTGACCTGTTATACACCATAGAGAGTGGCACACTTAGTGCTGCTTCTACACCTTTTTTTTTAGTATCCTCGGTGAGAATCTGTCAGGCCCAACAGCCGTTGTCACATTCAGCTCCAACAGATTCCTTTTGACCTCATCACTGGTGAGCTCAAATTCCTCCAGTTTCGCTTGGTTTTCCATCACCTCTCTCGGTACAGGGACTTCTTGCTCTTTTGTGAAGATCTCCTGGAATCTCTTGTTACATTCGTCACACACCTCCTTGTTATTCTCTGCGTATCTGTTCTCGCCTTTTCTCAGCTTCACCACGTGTTCCTTCACTGCTGTTTTCCTCATGTGGCTGTGAAGCAGTTTTGGTTGGGTCTTGGATTTAAGACCCAACTTAAGACCTTAAGAAAATGTAGTTACAAAAATACAGGCGATGAGTCACAATAACGTGGCTAAAAGTATGTTGACCAGACCACACACTAGAAGGTGAAGGGACGACGACGTTTCGGTCCGTCCTGGACCATTCTCAAGTCGAAACGTCGTCGTCCCTTCACCTTCTAGTGTGTGGTCTGGTCAACTTACAAAATATATTTGTATGAAGCTGTTTCAGAATTTAATTGATTGATTTCAGGATCGTGTTAAATTGCTTGAACTTGGCGCTCAGGAAGATGAGGTGATAGAATGGTGTGCCGTCTCTCCTCAGTCTCTCTGGATCGCCTATATTGTTAAGGGAAACCTCAGGATCTTTCAGTTTTACCCACCAAAGGTAAGATGCTCATATGTACCATACCTTACCTTGAGGTGCTTCCTGGCTTAGCGTCCCCGCGGCCCGGTCGTCGACCAGGCCTCCTGAATATTTTGGCGCCCCCGGGTGGGCTACCATTGTACAGGTTTAGAAGCATATGTACAGTAATTCAGTGTTCAGATATTTTCACAAATTTAAAATACTAATAGATCTTTCTGGGCTAAATATATATCCCTCTCAGTAGCTTGCGTCGGCTTTTGGTAATGATATGCTAATGCCATTCATGATGCACATGGACCCGGATTCACGAAGCAGTTACGCAAGCACTTATGAACGTTTATATCTTTCCTCAATCTATGACGGCTTTGGTTACATTTATTAAACAGTTTACACGCATGAAAACTTGCCAAGCAACTGTCGTTATTGTTATAAACAGCCTCTTGATGCTTCGGAGCTCATTGTGCAATAATTGTAAACACAGCCAAAGACTGAGAAAAGATGTTCAGATTCGTAAGTGCTTCGTAAGCTTGCGTAACTGCTTCGTGAATCTGGCCCCCGGGTTCTTGGGACTACTGTATTTCTACACACTGAGGACAAGACCTTTTTTCCAGTGTTGTTGCATCCTCAACTGTGCATGGGAAGCAAGTGGGGGATATAGCTAGGCACTGGTGCGCTTGACTCACAGCAAGTTACAGGCTCGAAACAAGGAGTCACTGTCAAGAATGGGGCTGTTCATTACATCCAATGTTCTATTTTGGTTTGGCGTCTCCACTTACTTTTCTGACCTTATTCAATACACTGAAAATGATACTATATGTATTATATATTTTGACCATATAACATTGCGGTAAAAACAAACAAAGACTCTGAAAGACAAAAATGTATTTGGATGTGTGCCCATGATGGTAGTGTCCACTAGCCTGGCACCCAGAGACAAGGGATGTGTGCCCATGATGGTAGTGTCCACTAGCCCGGCACCAGAGACAAGGGAAGGACATCCAACACAATTCTGGAAGCCAAACTTGGTTATCTTGAGGTTATCTTGAATGATTTCGGGGTCTTTTTAGTGTCCCCGCGGCCCGTCCTCGACCAGGCCTCCACCCCCAGGAAGCAGCCCGTGACAACTGACTAACACCCAGTACCTATTTTACTGCTAGGTAACAGGGGCATAGGGTGAAAGAAACTCTGCCTATTGTTTCTCGCCGGCGCCCGGATCGAACCCGGGACCACAGGATCACAAGTCCAGCGTGCTGTCCGCTCGGCCGACCGGCTCCCTTGGTCTGCCGAGCTATACTAAGCCTCGGAATATTTGTTTGGTTTTAGCTTAATTTTCTGAGGGGAGTCCCTTCGGCTCCTTGGAGCTACTGGGCTAATATGAGAATCATTAGACCGGGGCATTAGTTTATGGAGTTTTGCCTACCGGGGACGATGAGCCAGAACCTGACCCCCCTCAGAGAGGCACAGGGAGCAAGGCCTTGGAAAACCCCTCCCTATGGTTGTTTTTTTTCTTATCTGCCATTGACCGGGGTTAAGCACCCGAAAGGGTAGGCATAACAAAACAGACCTCACATGGTAAGAAAATTGCAATTGAAAACCGAAGAGAGAGGTAGAACTCCCTCCAATCCCAGGGAAACAAGCAAATGTCACACCTTGTAGTCCCGCCGCTCGTCCACGCAGCCCTCCCCTCCCTGAGAGGGGGAGGGAGGAGCCCCAGAACCCCCCGCGCCGGCTACCTAGCACTCCAGTTCATCAACTAATGCGAACCGGGGCGGACATCTTCTCTGGCCTCGCTTTCCATGCAGTGACTTGTCCTCCTTGGTGTTCTCTGCAGTGTTGTGTGTGGTGGCCAGGTGTCCTGAAGAGTACCAGAGCGGCATGTGCTTAGGGGCATCCTTCCCTAGGCACCCTGCGAGTACTGCCCTTGGGGTGTTAGGCTTCTCTTTCCTGGTACGTTCAGGAACCATTACCAAAGGGATTTTTGCTGCTCGGTATTTGGGGGCCAAACCCCAGCTGGTCCCTGTATCTTCATTGCAGATATAGACAAAACTGATGAACGTAATAGAGGATGCAATATTGCTAAGAGGATACCAGATAGTAAGAAAAGAAAGGGTAAACAGGGGGGTGGGGAAGAAGAGAAGCAGCTCTACGAATACAACAACATTTGAGTTTTGAGGAGATAGAGATTTTTGTGGTAACTAAGCAGCAAGATTTTGTACTTAGATGTGATAAGTGAGTACCATGAAGAAAACAGTAGGTGTTATTTACAACCTCCATTAACTATAGCAAGGTCATAGTAGGAATATAATAAATAAATGAGAAATGTCTGAAGATAATCCAAAAGATAACAACACTGGCAAGGAAAGCCAGAGCAAATATCCTAATGCTAATAATTTTACACGGGAGACATCTCCCGTCACGCAGGGTGCAGTCGCACCTCCACAGATCTCTCGTATCAGCTCTTGATACTGGTAATGGCTCAAAAGGGCCACCACTTACGGGCTATTCATGCCCGTGCCACCTCTTGGGTGGCTTAATCTTCATCAATCAATCAATCTTAATCATTTTAACCACGGGGGAAAATAGACTGGTCAACAAAGGATTCTAGTGGACAGATGAAATATGGAGAGCAAGATTTGCGGAGACTATAAACACTTGCTGTGGCAGCATGTCACGGAGCCGACAAGATAAAGAGGAGGTGATCAACCAGCAACCCTAGACCTGGTGGTGGTGGTGGTGATCAACTAGCTACCCTAGACCTGGTGGTGATCAACCAGCTACCCTAGACCTGGTGGTGGTGGTGATCAACCAGCTACCCTAGACCTGGTGGTGATCAACCAGCTACCCTAGACCTGGTGGTGATCAACCAGCTACCCTAGACCTGGTGGTGGTGGTGATCAACCAGCTACACTAGACCTGGTGGTTGTGGTGGTGATCAACCAGCTACACTAGACCTGGTGGTGGTGGTGGTGATCAACCAGCTACACTAGACCTGGTGGTGGTGGTGATCAACCAGCTACCCTAGACCTGGTGGTGGTGGTGGTGATCAACCAGCTACACTAGACCTGGTGGTGGTGGTGGTGGTGATCAACCAGCTACCCTAGACCTGGTGGTGGTGGTGGTGATCAACCAGCTACACTAGACCTGGTGGTGGTGGAGGTGATCAACCAGCTACACTAGACCTGGTGGTGGTGGTGGTGATCAACCAGCTACACTAGACCTGGTGGTGGTGGTGGTCATCAACCAGCTACACTAGACCTGGTGGTGGTGGTGGTGATCAACCAGCTACACTAGACCTGGTGGTGGTGGTGGTCATCAACCAGCTACACTAGACCTGGTGGTGGTGGTGATCAACCAGATACACTAGACCTGGTGGTGGTGGTGGTGATCAACCAGCTACACTAGACCTGGTGGTGGTGGTGGTCATCAACCAGCTACACTAGACCTGGTGGTGGTGGTGGTGATCAACCAGCTACCCTAGACCTGGTGGTGGTGGTGGTGATCAACCAGCTACCCTAGACCTGGTGGTGGTGGTGGTCATCAACCAGCTACACTAGACCTGGTGGTGGTGGTGATCAACCAGATACACTAGACCTGGTGGTGGTGGAAGTGATCAACCAGCTACCCTAGACCTGGTGGTGGTGGTGGTGATCAACCAGCTACCCTAGCCCTGGTGGTGGTGGTGGTGATCAACCAGCTACCCTAGCCCTGGTGGTGGTGGTGGTGATCAACCAGCTACCCTTGACCTGGTGGTGGTGGTGGTGATCAACCAGCTACCCTAGACCTGGTAGTGGTGGTGGTGATCAACCAGCTACCCTAGACCTGGTGGTGGTGGTGGTGATGATCAACCAGCTACCATAGACCTGGTGGTGGTGGTGGTGATCAACCAGCCTCACTAGACCTGGTGGTGGTGGTGGTGGTGGTGATCAACCAGCTACCCTAGCCCTGGTGGTGGTGGTGGTGGTGATCAACCAGCTACCCTAGACCTGGTGGTGGTGGTTATCAACCAGCTACACTAGACATGGTGGTGGTGGTGGTGGTGGTGGTGGTGGTGATCAACCAGCTACCCTAGCCCTGGTGGTGGTGGTGGTGGTGATCAACCAGCTACCCTAGACCTGGTGGTGGTGGTGGTGATCAACTAACTACCCTAGACCTGGTGGTGGTGGTGGTGATGATCAACCAGCTACCATAGACCTGGTGGTGGTGGTGGTGATCAACCAGCTACACTAGACCTGGTGGTGGTGGTGGTGGTGGTGGTGGTGGTGATCAACCAGCTACCCTAGCCCTGGTGGTGG
>WNGS01158997.1:0-13495 GCA_020271785.1 Procambarus virginalis
ATAATCAGGTTGCACTCCAACACCATCAGAACTCTCTATCCTCAGCTTGCTAAGTGGTATCCTATATCTTGGTATTACTTAATATTATCAACCTCCTCAAGTAGATTTAAGTCTTACAATATAATGTCACACTACCATCAAGAGAATGTATACATATATATATACCTATAAACACATATAAGGCAAATCAGCATTTGAAAGCAATAACATACGTATGTATATATCAGTATAAATGATCCGTGCCACACAACGAATCAATCGACCATTCTATCAGTCTTAGAATACATATATATCTGTAGGTACTCCTGCCTACGTCTGTAACTCTAAACTTCAATATCACCTCTTGGCACATAAATAGCAAACGATCAGTCACCTCTCACTGCGTCGTTCACGCTAATGACAAACACTCTCACCTCCATACAAGTGATCAGTTAGAACTATTTCACTACCCTGACAACTTCAGGTTCTCAGGGCTAAACACCAGGATCCTCTGCAGCTCCTCCAGCTGCTACCATGAAGATTCCTTGAACAACTATGGTGCCTCCCTACTCCTACTAGGGTCATCCACAGCTCTCCTGGCTGCTGCACCATAAATTTCCCTCGAATAACTGTGGCACTTCACCACCTCTGCAGAAGCACGTGACACTCCTCACTGCTTCTTCATAGCTCGGGGTCCTCTCCTCCCCTGCCTTGGAGTCTCATCAACCACTCCCTCTGTGCTGGCTTCCAAGTCCTCAGCAACTTCTTCCCCAAAGACAAACCTGCAACCATTTGCATTCCAATAAATTGTTTCCCTTTTTAACACATAAAACAAAATTAATCATACAACATCTTTGTCTCCAATCTCTATCTGTCCTCTACATTTAATGAGAGTGGCTCCCCGTGGGCGAGTCCATGCGCCCCTCGCTGGGCGAGCCTCACTCACGCCGGGAGGGGCCTCCTCCCTCAGGAGCCGGCTCCTTCAGTTGCCCGCCAGCGCTCAGAGAAGATGGACGTCGCTCAGCGCTCCTCCCTTCACTCTCTTATTTTAGGCTTTCTGCATACCAAAACATTTCTAATTTGAAAATAAACATCGCTACTGTCGCTGGGCACACGACCAACTACAAGCAAACACTATGAACTGGCTTAAATCGGGCTTACCACAGATTATCTGGTCGAGGGCGCTTCTCCCTCTGACAATGTCTGACCAGGGCGCTTGTCACAGCCCACAAAACTGTCCTGGGCGGCTTATACTCTCTCCTCGCCGTCCAGGACTTGAGACCATACGTCCTCAGCTCGACTCAACAGTGGAACGTCTGCACCTTCTCTCTCTCTTGGAGATAATATCGCTAGGGGTCCCTTCTGGCGGAGCTCGACGAAGCGCGGCCTCTCCCCTGCGATGTCTGGCCTCAAGTGAGGTCATCGCCTCCACAAGCGAGCCTCACGCCCCGGTAACTTGTCCACATCTTCCAACAAGTCATTTATCTGTTTTCTAGTCCATTGCCCATAATCTCAAACTTTTATATAAATGCAACACACTATTTTACATCTGTGTTATCGCCTCTATAATTTCTGGACCTTCCAGTTAGGTCAGGCTTGCTGAATAACTCTCAAAGGGTGAGACTCGTTTCTCCTGCAGGCTGAGATCATAACTGCTTCCAAGACAGTTCTTGCGCCAAAACTCGGCATAGGAGCAGGGGTGCCTAGAACCAATCACCGGTGCCCCTAGCCTGTGGCATGGCGTGACGTCACAAGGAGGGTGAGGCTAACCACACGTCTCAACGCTCCCTTGGTGGGGGGGAGGCAGCGTTCCCCCACTGTTCCCCCTCCACCTCACCGTTTTTTGTGTTATACTACCATCTCTCTGTTTCAACAGAACAGGAAAATTTTGCTGTAATTCTCTCTACAGAGCAATCACAGACCTCTAATTAGTTTTAACTGACAGCATTTAACATAAGCTTTCATATGACACCCAACAAGTATTGAAATTTTGAAAGCTTCAGTTTCTAGAGTACCTAGAGCGACTAGCCTAGTCTAGAAACTAGGAAAACTAGCTGAGGAGATTCTACATCTCCTCACACTCTGCCCCTACATGTATACCTTATCGGTGAGGTGGTCAGACTTGATTTATTATCAGCCAACTTAATGCCTTTATTTTGAAGGAGTTTGTTTTGTGTTCCCTAGACCATGAACATACAGGTCAGATGGGATTTTGTCAACCACTATGACCTTTACTGGTCGGATATAGCCACCAAGGCGTACTAGAGGTCTCACTACGTTATAATCTTCGGATCCCATGATAAGTCCCACCCCTCTAGGGGGTGGGACTTATACATACGAGGCCTGGTCGAGGACCTGGCCGTGGGGACGCTAAAGCCCCGAAATCATCTCAAGATTTTTTTTTTTTGAGATATATACAAGAGTTGTTACATTCTTGTACAGCCACTAGTACGCATAGCGTTTCGGGCAGGTCCCTGGAATACGATCCCCGCCGCGAATTAAAAATCGTTTTTACAACCAAGTACCCATTTTACTGTTGAGTTAAACAGAGGCTACAGTTAAGGATTTGCGCCCAGTAAATCCTCCCCGGCCAGGATACGAACCCATGACAAAGCGCTCGCGAAACGCTAGGTGAGTGTCTTACCACTGCACCACGGAGACTGGTAAATAAGATAAGATAGGGTGTCTGCACACTATTTAAATGGTTGCTAGGCTGTGTAATCTTTAGTACAGCACTAGCTAAGTAGTCCCACCCGTACATCAGGTCAGCACAAATAATGGATTAGGCTAGGGTGACCATTACTTAGTTCAGCTCAATCTTAATATTGCCCTACCCCCATAAATAATGGTTGGCAGCTAACTATATAATAACGTGTCAAAAATAATGAAATGTCGTTTTTCAACGAAAACAATCAAATGTTGTTTTTATCACGTTTTGAAAATGAGAAAATGTTTACTGGGTGCTTAGTAAATGAATTTTGGGTTTTATTTATTATGTGCCTCTGTAACCCTTTCCACTACCGCCCACAGGATGGGTATGGGGTAGATAATTACAATTAATATAATAATAATAAATGAACAAAACTGAACTTTCATTCCAGGTAGCTTGTACGAACTGGAAGCGGCTGTGGATGGTCCTCACAGGCCTCAAAAAGGACAATGATCACATAATGAAAATTCCGAAAACATTAGTGCACAGGTATCACGAGATGATGATGCTCATTAAGCAGCCCTACAGTGTAAGATTATTACTAATTTTATGTACTTATATTATTTTTGAATTACAAAGTAATTCATGTGTTTCATGCAGAATTTTGTAGGGAATGCTCAAGTTTGACAGTATTAAGATGACGATTGTCATTGTACATTCACTGTACAGTGAGAGGAGTTACGAAGAGCATAACAAATGTGAGAGTTGAGATGACTCAGGGTTATAGAATTACTGTAGTGGGAGATGTAAATTATAAAGTGGGAATAGACCTTCATTATGACATAATGTGAGAGATTTCTCTCTCAGAATAACTAGCATTCACTGTAGACTGAAACATTCATAACATGAAAGTATGGTATTATTAACACTCATTTTCAACATAAGGATACGTATGGAACAAGGAAAATTATGAAATTGTTCAGAAAAGTTGAATTTACTATGTGCGTGTTAAAGGTGTGTTTGGGAGAGTCAGCTGAGGGTGTGTGAGAGATATCTGAGGTGTGAGAGAGACAGCTGGGGTATGTGAGAGATATCTGAGGTGTGAGAGAGACAGCTGGGGTATGTGAGGGATATCTGAGGTGTGAGAGAGGCAGCTGGGGTATGTGAGAGATATCTGAGGTGTGAGAGAGACAGCTGGGGTATGTGAGAGATATCTGAGGTGTGAGAGAGACAGCTGGGGTATGTGAGAGATATCTGAGGTGTGAGAGAGACAGCTGGGGTATGTGAGAGATATCTGAGGTGTGAGAGAGACAGCTGGGGTATGTGAGAGATATCTGAGGTGTGAGAGAGACAGCTGGGGTATGTGAGAGATATCTGAGGTGTGAGAGAGACAGCTGGGGTATGTGAGAGATATCTGAGGTGTGAGAGAGACAGCTGGGTATGTGAGAGATATCTGAGGTGTGAGAGAGACAGCTGGGGTATGTGAGAGATATCTGAGGTGTGAGAGAGACAGCTGGGGTATGTGAGAGATATCTGAGGTGTGAGAGAGACAGCTGGAGTATGAGACAGCTGGGGTGTGAGAGAGACAGCTGGGATGTGTGAGAGATATCTGAGGTGTGAGAGAGAAAGCTGGGGTATGTGAGAGACAGCTGGGGTGTGAGAGAGACAGCTGGGGTATGAGAGAGACAGCTGGGGTATGAGAGAGACAGCTGGGGTGTGTGAGAGATATCTGAGGAGTGAGAGAGACAGCTGGGGTATGAGAGAGATAGCTGGGGTATGAGAGAGACAGCTGGGGTGTGAGAGGGGACAGCCGGGGTGTAACGTACGTTTATGTTACGTTGTTGTGTTGATTAGATACACAGTGTTTAGTGAGTTTCATATTAATTTAATAGTCCTGGATACAGCAGTGTCGTAGACGTTGAGACGAAGCCTGGAGCAGAGCAGAGAACTGAGTGAGGCCGGAGTCGTGGAGCTCTATGCGGGAGAGCGTGGCGGCTCGATTGGGAATTGCGAGTGTCTGAACCCGGGAGCGATAGCGTTGTAGCTGGATGCGGTCGTAGTCTGCTGTCTGCTCTGTGTCGAAGCTGTAGCGTCTTGGGTCGATTAGAACTGCCTATGCCGAGTACTACATTCTTGACTGGAGATTGTACTGTCTTGCTGTTCTCCCATCGCTGGGTTATATGGTGATTACACCTCAGCTCCCTCCAACAAGGTGAGAAGAGTATTGGGGAAAGGATTGTAGCTTCTGTAATTAGTTATGCTATGAAGATAATGAGATAATGGAGCGAGTATAAGATTAACTCGCTACAGGGGTATGAGACAGACAGCTGGGGTGTGAGAGAGACAGCTGGGGTATGAGACAGCTGGGGTGTAAGAGAGACAGCTGGGGTGTGAGAGAGATAGCTGAGGTGTGAGAGACAAATGGGGGTTTGAGAGACAGCTGGGGTGTGTAAGAGACAGCTGGGGTGTGAGAGACAGCTGGGGTGTGAGAGACAGCTGGGGTGTGTGAGAGACAGCTGGAGTTATTAATTATCATCTTGGATGTATGGTTCTTGCTGGATTGTAGAGAATACACGATTGAAGACTTCAGCAGTTTATTGAGGAAGGTAACAAGTTGTATATCTGGCCTGCCGAGCTCCTACCTAACTCTGGTCTGTGGGAATACTGACTCATCACCAGAACGGCTAGTACCAGTGCCAGTACTAGTGAGAGTGACGTCAAAGGTTTACTCGATTGTGATTGGCTATATCCCAACCTTCATACAATATGATTACTAATACCGCTCGGACGCGCTACCAAGTCACCGTCCCTTGTCGACAAACTGTGGCTAGCTAGATAGTTACAATGATATTGTAACCTTGGTGGCATTCAAGAATGGGTTACATGTGAAATTGCATAATAAACCTTGAAAGAAGATCAGGTGTGTGGAATACTAACACCGTTCGGCATGTGCACAAAAATTTTGAAAACTGTAGGTGAAAAATCATGGTGACAATGCTTGAACTGAACAAGAGCATGGAGAACATATACATGTCTAGGTATCAGGTATGAACAATACAATTTAAGGTGGTGCCTAAAACAAAATTATTAACATGTGTTAATGGCATGTGCTTGGAAAATAATTAAAGACAATTATCTGCTTTAATGGAACAAAAGTCCTGACCTAACACCCACAAAGGAATTTTAAGATTAGATAATAGAAAAACAATTATGTACAATATATTTACAAGCTGTATAGAAGGACTGGATCGAGAAGGCGAACATCTGAGTGATAGCAGTCAGGGATCACTGGTCTCAGTGTGGTTGCTAGAACATTAATGGAACTCTTTATGACAAGCATTGTAAAAACACAAATGGCACAGTAGGCTTAACAATGGCACCTGATTTATGACAGAATAAATTTGAAAAACTTCTGTATTATGCACATATATATATATATATATATATATATATATATATATATATATATATATTGTGACGATAATCTCTTCCAAGAGATTGAGCCTGCTCTTCCCTATATTCGTTACGTTCCAGCTACATTCAAGATACATTCTACAGTAGCTTAAACGTATATCAAGACAGCCACACGCACCTGCATACCCCCCCCCCCTCCTGCACACCTCGCCTGTTCGCCAACTGCACTTCAATTAGCAAACTACCCAAGCGCGAACCTGCATTCTCATTGGCTGCTCGACATCTCACCACTTCAGTTCTCCACCACTCACGCACGTCGTCAAGTCAACGTTGGAGTCGGCGAGCTGTACCTCCTCAGAATATCTTGTGCTCTATAGCTGAGAACACCTAGTTGATTCACCTCGTGTGATCAAATAGCGGTTGTTAGCTTGCTCATATATTCCCAGCACCATTTTATCTTTGTATTCCTGTTAACGTAACCAGTCTTGTATTCATCTTGTTATATATTTTCACTTGTTATTTCTTTTGCACTATTTCAATGCCAAGGAATTGTCTTTATTTCAATTTGTTTTTTAGAGTAATTAAATTTCATTGTTCATATTGTGTTTTGTGTGTCTTACCTTACCTTACCACAGACTATCAGGCAAGCAGTCTCTTTTTTTTTCGTAGTGTATGTGACCAGGCATTGACACCTGCCATTGGAAGACTGCCGAACACCATTTCCAACACTTTACCGTCACATATACGTGGGGGCCTGTCCAAGGAGCCTTACTCAGGTATTGGTAATTGTGGTAAGCGTACTTGGCTTTCATTCCCTTGCTTTCAATATTTTCACTAATCATTTTTATTATTCATATGGTGCTGTGTATATTGTGCATTACGGGAGTAGCATATGGTGAGTGTGAGACAACTTTGGATTACGTGGTGACTGTAGGCCTCAGTCATACTCTTAATTGGTCGTCTCCCCCTCCGTGTTATTACCCGTGTTTAACATCTTTTGTCCCTCAGATATTTCTCATATTTTGGCAGATCATCATATAGGTACCCTGGTACTGTGGTCTGTCTCCGGGTCAATAGCACCTAATTTCTGCAATCCGACTCTAGGAGGATAAAGAGGGCCATAGTTCCTCTCGCACGGACTTTTATTGACGAGTTGGGACCTCGCCAATAGTTCTCGTCACCAGTTGACACTCGCACCCCTACTCGTCGGTCAGAATTGATGGTACTTACTTAAGGTAGGGAATTAGCTTTCTTTCTTTTGAGCACAAAGTTCGCTAATTCTGTAAGTACCATATTTAATTTCAGTGGGGAAAACTTGCTTATGTTCTATAGTGACTCGGCAAGGTATGCCTACATTTTTGGACTACCTAATTTACTTTGGAACCATTTAGTGTTTCACTTGTTTTTCGAAACTCAGTTTCAACTAATTAGTAGGATTTTCTTGCCTTTATCCTCCCACAGTGAGTACCGGGTACAAGATTTCCTGCGACCTTAATCATTTACCATCTTGAATTAACTTTAATTATTAACAATTTCACAGGATAGGTACCAGTTGCCACGTTTCCTGTTTCTGACATTCACCATATCATCACAGTATATTCGTGTCTCATTTATTTGCTATTTTCACCATGTTTCGTATGCAAGCTTTCCAGTCAGATCCAGAAGGTGAAATAGAGAACTTACGTCATGCTAAGAGGGTCGACTTGTTAACTCTTGCACATGAGTATCACGTAGAAGTTCCCCATGGAGCCAACAAGTATGAAGTACATAACCTACTATTAGATCATTTTTTAGAAGAAGGGATTATAGACTCTGATACTCACGAACAATACACTATTTCAGATAAGCATGACTTGACAGCAATGAAGCTCAAACTAGAACTTGCTAAGATCGAGCGGGAGCAACAACAGGAAGCAGCTGCAATCAGAGAGCGGGAGGCTGCCATCAGGAAGGAAGAGCAAGAACGTGAGCTCCAGTTCAAGAAAGAAGAAATCCGCCTCAAGGAACGTGAGGCGGCCCTAGCAAAGGAAGCAGCTGCCATTAGGAAGGAAAAAAGTGAAAGAGAGGCCCTCCTACTTCAAGGACGAGAAGAACGTGAGTTGGCCCTATTCAGAGAGCGTGAAAAAGTACAACTTGAAGCAAAACAACGTCACCTGGAGATGCAACGCGAATACGAAAAACAGCAAGCTGATCTAGCTCTAGAACGTCTTCAAAAAGAACACACGTTGGACGCTACACACCAAGCTCAACGTCAACAAGCTGCAGCTAGTCTTCCTCCAAGTTTCAATGTCTCCCATGCAGGTAAGTTAATGCCACCGTTCGTAGAAATGGAGGTTGATGTTTTTTTCACAACCTTTGAGACCCTTGCTAATCAACTTAGTTGGCCTGACGACCAATGGGCTACCCTTCTCCGAGTACATCTTACAGGTAGAGCAGCAGTCACACTCAGCACTTTGGCGTCTGAAAACGACTACCCAACCCTGAAGCAAGCTGTGTTGGACGCCTACCTTCTCTCCACCGAAAGCTACCGACGAAAGTTCCGTGACTACATAAAGGCAAGTACCACCACCTTCTTAGAATTTGCCAACACCAAACGGAGATATTTTATGAAATGGCTGGAGGCAGCACATGTCTCTACTTTTCCAGAACTCGTCAACCTCATGCTGGTTGAAGAATTCTTGAGGCGTGTACCTCCTCCTGTCCGCCTATACTTAGCAGATAAGGAAGAGACCGACTTGGTGAAATGCGCGAAGTCGGCTGACACTTACAGCCTCATCCACCGGCTGACACCAGAACCACCTACCAGTAAGAAGTCTTGGTACAGTTACGAGAAAGTGAGCCCCGATCAAGGTACCTCTCAACTGTACTGTAAGTATTGTAGACTCTATGGACATACCATAGAAAAATGTGGTAAGTCTCCATATAAAGGTAACACCGAATCCAGTAAACCCAAACAGACTCCTCCTAATTCCGGTAAGCCTGTAATGAATATTGGTGTTCATGTTAATGATCTTTCTCTCTTCAGCAAGCATCTGTATCCAGGAACTATCACTACCAACGGTTCAGATTCTGAGGGACGTTTTGGACTTAAGATCTTGAGGGACACAGCGGCTCTTCAATCGATCGTCTTGAAATCAGCTGTGCCCAACGTCGCCTACACAGGAGAGACTGTCTTCATCACTGACCTCACTGCTACTACTCCTTATCCTCTCGCCAGAGTCCACCTGGACTGTCCCTTCGTGACCGGTGAAGTCCAAGTCGCCGTCAGGGAAAAGCCTTTTCCCATGCCTGGAGTGCAACTTCTCCTAGGCAACGACTTGGCAGAAGACCTGCAATCGACCAACCTGATCGTCAAGGACAAACCCCAGGTGGGTAACTCTGTGTTGGATAATCCGATTTTTAAGCATGTTCCAGCAAAGGTTCAAGAGAGTGATGAAGTTTCTCCTCCTGTTATGGTGACCACCCATGCTCAAGCTGCACGACCACAGCCAGCCGACTCTACTGCTACCGCTGTCCCTCTAGACCCTTCGAAACTACCCCCTAATCTGACCGCTTTGGAGTTCCGTAAGTTACAGAGAGAAGATCTTACCTTGACACCATTATTCTTTCAGGCTGAGACTCAATCCGACAGTATTCCTGGGTTCTTCTTGGAGAACGAGTTACTCTATCGCAGATACAGACCCAGTAAACTGAAGGAGGAGGACGATTGGGCAAACGTTGAACAACTAGTGATTCCTACCAGCCTGCGGCCCACGATTCTACACCTGGCCCACGGAGCACTATCACACTACGGTTTCAACAAGACTTACCATGGGATTCGACAAGACTACTACTGGCCAGGTATGGTTAATGATGTAAAGCAACATGTAAAGCAATGCCACGTGTGTCAGATGGCAGGTAAACCGAACGTTTCTATCCCCAGAGCACCACTGACACCCATCCAGGTGCCTGAGGAACCTTTCCACAGACTTATTATTGACTGTGTTGGTCCTTTGCCTCGGACCAGTTCCGGCAACGCCTATATCTTAACCATCCTGTGTCCTACCACCAGATTCCCGATAGCAGTTCCAGTGAAAAACATTACGGCTGCTACAGTGGTGAAGAATTTATTAAAGATCTTCACCCAGTATGGATTTCCGAGGGAGATTCAGAGCGACTGTGGCACCAACTTCACCAGTGATCTCTTCAAACGGACTCTGGAGGAGTTCAACATCAAACAGGTACTGTCCAGCCCCTATCATCCTGCTTCACAGGGTTCTCTTGAACGTAGTCATCAGACTATCAAGGCACTCTTAAAAAAGTTTTGTAATGAGACCTCAAAGGATTGGGATAGGCAACTTGATCTCATCATGTGTATTTTCAGAAGTCTTCCCAACGAGTCACTAGGAGTATCTCCTTATGAGATGCTCTACGGACGTAAGTGCCGTACACCTCTCAAGGCTTTCAAGGATTCTCTACGTGATGCCACCTTCAGTGAGCATCAGAATGTGCCCCAGTTTCTTCAAAACCTCCGACACATTCTAGAGAGGGTCCATTCCTTTGCCAGAAACAACCTACTGAAAGCCCAAGAGAGGATGAAGACTCGTTACGACCAGCACTGCCAAGTAAGGAAGTTTAAACCGGGAGACTTAGTACTTGCCTATTTCCCTATCCCAGGTTCTCCTTTACAAAACAGGTTTTCAGGACCCTACCGTGTTAAGGAGTGCCGGAATAACTACAACTACGTTCTCGAGACCCCCGATAGGCGGCGGAAGACCCAGCTGTGCCACATCAACTTGCTCAAACTCTATCATGGTACTCCTCCCACTGTGCTACCAACTTCACCACCTTTACAGGTCCATACAGCCACAGTGAGACCTTCCCTGCTTCTCCTTCCGAAAGCACTGACACTGAGACAGCGCTTTCTAATTCGGAAATCCTTACTGACATCCATAATCACTTTCAGGACGATAATAGTGCTTCACTCATCAAACTCATCAGAGAACATCAGGAGTTGTTTCGAGATGATCCCAAGAGTGTACTGTGACTCGGCACGACATCCAACTGCTACCTGACACCCGGCCGATTCGCCAACCATTCTACCGAATCAGCCCTAGCAAGAAGGAAGTCATGCGTGCTGAGGTACAGTACCTCTTGGACCATGGACTGGCTACCCCCTGTGAGTCCCCCTGGGCCTCACCATGTATCTTGGTACCCAAACCTCACGGTAAGATCCGCTGTGCACTGATTATAGGAAACTCAACAGTGTCACCGTAAAGACGCATACCCATTACCTAGGATTGACGACATCCTTGACGCCATTGGTAATGCCCGCTACCTGTCCCAGGTGGACTTACTCAAGGGCTATTACCAGGTGTGTTTAACGGAGCGAGCTAAAGAACTGTCTGCCTTTATCACCCCTTTCGGACTTTTCAGATATAACCGCCTTCCCTTTGGACTCTGCAATGCCCCGGCCACCTTTCAGAGAGCTGTCAACCGCGTCATCCAGGGCTTGGACAACACCTACGCCTATTTGGATGATATCGTTGTAGCATCCAACACCTGGAGCGAACACCTGCTCCAGCTGCAACGATTGTTCGCCAAGCTCCTGAAAGCCGGCCTCACCATCAATCTGGGCAAGTCCACTTTTGCCAAAGGTAAAGTGCGGTATCTGGGTCATGTTATAGGGAGTGGCAGCCTGGCTCCGTTAAATATCCACACTCAAGCCATCAAAGAGTATCCACAGCCTACTACCAGGAAGCAGCTCCTGCGCTTCCTTGGTCTTGCTTCTTATTACCGTAGGTTTGTGAGGAACTTTAGCACTGTTGCAACACCCTTAATCACCTTAACCAGTCCCAAGCAACGGTATAATTGGACCATGGAGCAAACCGTTGCTTTCGAACAACTCAAATTCCTCCTCTGTTCTAATCCTATTCTCGCCTCGCCAGATACCAAGAAGCCTTTCATCCTCCATGTCGACGCCAGTGGTACCGGCATCGGGAGTGTCCTAATGCAGCAACGAGGCGAGGAGGTTCTACCTGTCAGCTACTACAGCTACAAGTTGAAGCCTCATCAGAAAAACTACAGCACTATAGAGAAGGAACTCCTCTCCATCGTCCTGAGCTTGCAACACTTTGCACCATACCTGCAAGGTGCTCGGTCCACTACCATCTACTCGGACCACAATCCTCTACGTTTCCTACATCAAGCCCAATTCAATAACCAACGTCTGCTGCGATGGGCTTTATATCTTCAAGGCTTCAATCTGAAAATCTGTTACATCAAGGGGCCTGATAACATCATCGCCGACGCCCTCTCCAGAGTTCATGAGGTAGAGGCAGCTCCACCTACCACTCTACCTCCCGAGAACGTGACTTCTACCGGAACCGCAGGCTTCGGGGGAGAGTTGTGACGATAATCTCTTCCAAGAGATTGAGCCTGCTCTTCCCTATATTCGTCACGTTCCCAGCTACATTCAAGATACGTTCTACAGTAGCTTAAACGTATATCAAGACAGCCACACGCACCTGCATACCCCCCCCCCACTCCTGCACACCTCGCCTGTTCGCCAACTGCACTTCAATTAGCAAACTACCAAGCGTCTGCAAACCTGCATTCTCATTGGCTGCTCGACATCTCACCACTTCAGTTCTCCACCACTCACGCACGTCGTCAAGTCAACGTTGGAGTCAGCGAGCTGTACCTCCTCAGAATATCTTGTGCTCTGTAGCTGAGAACACCTAGTTGATTCACCTCGTGTGATCAAATAGCGGTTGTTAGCTTGCTCATATATTCCCAGCACCATTTTATCTTTGTATTCCTGTTAACGTAACCAGTCTTGTATTCATCTTGTTATATATTTTCACTTGTTATTTCTTTTGCACTATTTCAATGCCAAGGAATTGTCTTTATTTCATTTGTTTTTTAGAGTAATTAAATTTCATTGTTCATATTGTGTTTTGTGTGTCTTACCTTACCTTACCGCAGACTATCAGGCAAGCAGTCTCTTTTTTTTTCGTAGTGTATGTGACCAGGCATTGACACCTGCCATTGGAAGACTGCCGAACACCATTTCCAACACTTTACCGTCACAATATATATATATATATATATATATATATATATAGATATATATAATATATATATATATATTATATATATATATATATATATAACAAATCTAAGTCTGATGTTACCTTTCATAGCTCGATTACCATGGACCCAAAAATTCCTATTAACTGTAAATAGGGCCAACCTGTATGGTTAAGTACCATTACTACAGAAACCGATAGTATTCTACTGTGCTTAGCTCGGCATCCTTGCTCGAGTGAACTCAGCTGTAGCCTGGACAAGTGTTCTCTTATTTCTTGAAAAACTAGTTGCATTTGTCTATGCTTCACTTGAAGAACATCATCTACGTTATACAAAGGAGTAGGGGGGGGGGGGTACATTAGTCAATTCAGTAGGGAGGAT
>WNGS01158997.1:14495-46644 GCA_020271785.1 Procambarus virginalis
ACCACTTCAGTTCTCCACCACTCACGCACGTCGTCAAGTCACGTTGGTCAGCGAGCTGTACCCCTCAGAATATCTTGTGCTCTATAGCTGAGAACATCTAGTTGATTCACCTCGTGTGATCAAATAGCGGTTGTTAGCTTGCTCATATATTCCCAGCACCATTTATCTTTGTATTCCTGTTAACGTAACCATCTGTATTCATCTTGTTATATATTTTCACTTGTTATTTCTTTTGCACTATTTCAATGCCAAGGATTGTCTTTATTTCAATTTGTTTTAGAGTAATTAAATTTCATTGTTCATATTGTGTTTTGTGTGTCTTACCTTACCTTACCACAGACTATCAGACAAGCAGTCTCTTTTTTTGTGTGTATGTGACCAGGCATTGACATCTGCCATTGGAAGACTGCCGAACACCATTTCCAACACTTTACCGTCACATATATTTGGGGGCCTGTCCTAGGCCTTCACTCAGGTATTGGTAATTGTGGTAAGCGTAC
Source organism: Procambarus virginalis (assembly GCA_020271785.1). NCBI lineage: Eukaryota > Metazoa > Arthropoda > Malacostraca > Decapoda > Cambaridae > Procambarus > Procambarus virginalis. Next base: position 14,996 of record WNGS01158997.1, read on the forward strand.
TTGGCTTTCATTCCCTTGCTTTCAATATTTTCACTAATCATTTTATTATTCATATGGTGCTGTGTATATTGTGCATTACGGGAGTAGCATATGGTGAGTGTGAGACAACTTTGGATTACGTGGTGACTGTAGGCCTCAGTCATACTCTTAATTGGTCGTCTCCCCCTCCGTGTTATTACCCGTGTTTAACATCTTTTGTCCCTCAGATATTTCTCATATTTTCGGCAGATCATCATATAGGTACCCTGGTACTGTGGTCTGTCTCCGGGTCAATAGCACCTAATTTCTGCAATCCGACTCTAGGAGGATAAAGAGGGCCATAGTTCCTCTCGCACGGACTTTTATTGACGAGTTGGGACCTCGCCAATAGTTCTCGTCACCAGTTGACACTCGCACCCCTACTCGTCGGTCAGAATTGATGGTACTTACTTAAGTAGGGAATTAGCTTTCTTTCTTTTGAGCACAAAGTTCGCTAATTCTGTAAGTACCATATTAATTTCAGTGGGAAAACTTGCTTATGTTCTATAGTGACTCGGCAAGGTATGCCTACATTTTTGGACTACCTAATTTACTTTGGAACCATTTAGTGTTTCACTTGTTTTTCGAAACTCAGTTTCAACTAATTAGTAGGATTTTCTTGCCTTTATCCTCCCACAGTGAGTACCGGGTACAAGATTTCCTGCGACCTTAATCATTTACCATCTTGAATTAACTTTAATTATTAACAATTTCACAGGATAGGTACCAGTTGCCACGTTTCCTGTTTCTGACATTCACCATATCATCACAGTATATTCGTGTCTCATTTATTTGCTATTTTCACCATGTTTCGTATGCAAGCTTTCCAGACAGATCCAGAAGGTGAAATAGGAGAACTTACGTCATGCTAAGAGGGTCGACTTGTTAACTCTTGCACATGAGTATCACCTAGAAGTTCCCCATGGAGCCAACAAGTATGAAGTACATAATCTACTATTGGATCACTTTTTGGAAGAAGGGATTATAGACTCTGATACTCACGAACAATACACTATTTCAGATAAGCATGATTTGACAGCAATGAAGCTCAAACTAGAACTTGCTAAGATCGAGCGGGAGCAACACAGGAAGCAGCTGCAATCAAGAGCGTGAGGCTGCCATCAGGAAGGAAGAGCAAGAACGTGAAGCTCCATCAAGAAAGAAAAATCCCCTCAAGACGTGAGGCGGCCCTGGCAAAGGAAGCAGCTGCCATAGGAAGGAAGAAAGTGAAAGAGAGGCCCTCCTCTTCAAGGACACAAGAACGTGAGTTGGCCCTATTCAGAGAGCGTGAAAAGTACAACTTGAAACAAACGACGACAACTAGAGATGCAACGCGAACACGAAAAACAGCAAGCGGATCTAGCTCTAGAATGTCGTGAAAAGAACTCACGTTGGACACTACACACCAAGCTCAACGCCAACAAGCTGCAGCTAGTCTTCCTCCAAGTTTCAATGTCTCCCATGCAAGTAAGTTAATGCCACCGTTCGTAGAAACGGAGGTTGATGTTTTTTTCACAACTTTTGAGACCCTTGCTAATCAACTTAGTTGGCCTGACGACCAATGGGCTACCCTTCTCCGAGTACATCTTACAGGTAGAGCAGCAGTCACACTCAGCACTTTGGCGTCTGAAAACGACTACCCAACCCTGAAGCAAGCTGTGTTGGACGCCTACCTTCTCTCCACCGAAAGCTACCGACGAAAGTTCCGTGACTACATAAAGGCAAGTACCACCACCTTCTTAGAATTTGCCAACACCAAACGGAGATATTTTATGAAATGGCTGGAGGCAGCACATGTCTCTACTTTTCCAGAACTCGTCAACCTCATGCTGGTTGAAGAATTCTTGAGGCGTGTACCTCCTCCTGTCCGCCTATACTTAGCAGATAAGGAAGAGACCGACTTGGTGAAATGCGCGAAGTCGGCTGACACTTACAGCCTCATCCACCGGCTGACACCAGAACCACCTACCAGTAAGAAGTCTTGGTACAGTTACGAGAAAGTGAGCCCCGATCAAGGTACCTCTCAACTGTACTGTAAGTATTGTAGACTCTATGGACACCATAGAAAAATGTGGTAAGTCTCCATATAAAGGTAACACCGAATCTACTAAACCCAAACAGACTCCTCCTAAGTCCGGTAAGCCTGTAATGAATATTGGTGTTCATGTTAATGATCTTTCTCTCTTTAGCAAGCATCTGTATCCAGGAACTATCACTACCAACGGTTCAGATTCTGAGGGACGTTTTGGACTTAAGATCTTGAGGGACACAGCGGCTCTTCAATCGATCGTCTTGAAATCAGCTGTGCCCAACGTCGCCTACACAGGAGAGACTGTCTTCATCACTGACCTCACTGCTACTACTCCTTATCCTCTCGCCAGAGTCCACCTGGATTGTCCCTTCGTGACCGGTGAAGTCCAAGTCGCCGTCAGGGAAAAGCCTTTCCCATGCCTGGAGTGCAACTTCTCCTAGGCAACGACTTGGCAGAAGACCTGCAACCGACCAACCTGATCGTCAAGGACAAACCCCAGGTGGGTAACTCTGTGTTGGATAATCCGATTTTTAAGCATGTTCCAGCAAAGGTTCAAGAGAGTGATGAAGTTTCTCCTCCTGTTATGGTGACCACCCGTGCTCAAGCTGCACGACCACAGCCAGCTGACTCTACTGCTACCGCTGTCCCTCAAGACCCTTCGAAACTACCCCCTAATCTGACCGCTTTGGAGTTCCGTAAGTTACAGAGGGAAGATCTTACCTTGACACCATTATTCTTTCAGGCTGAGACTCAATCCGACAGTATTCCTGGGTTCTTCTTGGAGAACGAGTTACTCTATCGCAGATACAGACCCAGTAAACTGAAGGAGGAGGACGATTGGGCAAACGTTGAACAACTAGTGATTCCTACCAGCCTGCGGCCCACGATTCTACACCTGGCCCACGGAGCACTATCACACTACGGTTTAACAAGACTTACCATGGGATTCGTCAAGACTACTACTGGCCAGGTATGGTTAATGATGTAAAGCAACATGTAAAGCAATGCCACGTGTGTCAGATGGCAGGTAAACCGAATGTTTCTATCCCCAGAGCACCACTGACACCCATCCAGGTGCCTGAGGAACCTTTCCACAGACTTATTATTGACTGTGTTGGTCCTTTGCCTCGGACCAGTTCCGGCAACGCCTATATCTTAACCATCCTGTGTCCTACCACCAGATTCCCGATAGCAGTTCCAGTGAAAAACATTACGGCTGCTACAGTGGTGAAGAATTTATTAAGATCTTCACCCAGTATGGATTTCCGAGGGAGATTCAGAGCGACTGTGGCACCAACTTCACCAGTGATCTCTTCAAACGGACTCTGGAGGAGTTCAACATCAAACAGGTACTGTCCAGCCCCTATCATCCTGCTTCACAGGGTTCTCTTGAACGTAGTCATCAGACTATCAAGGCACTCTTAAAAAAGTTTTGTAATGAGACCTCAAAGGATTGGGATAGGCAACTTGATCTCATCATGTGTATTTTCAGAAGTCTTCCCAACGAGTCACTAGGAGTATCTCCTTATGAGATGCTCTACGGACGTAAGTGCCGTACACCTCTCAAGGCTTTCAAGGATTCTCTACGTGATGCCACCTTCAGTGAGCATCAGAATGTGCCCCAGTTTCTTCAAAACCTCCGACACATTCTAGAGAGGGTCCATTCCTTTGCCAGAAACAACCTACTGAAAGCCCAAGAGAGGATGAAGACTCGGTACGACCAGCACTGCAAGTAAGGAAGTTTAAACCGGGAGACTTAGTACTCGCCTATTTCCCTATCCCAGGTTCTCCTTTACAAAACAGGTTTTCAGGACCCTACCGTGTTAAGGAGTGCCGGAATAACTACAACTACGTTCTCGAGACCCCGATAGGCGGCGGAAGACCCAGCTGTGCCACATCAACTGCTCAAAACTCTATCATGGTACTCCTCCCACTGTGCTACTCAACTTCACCACCTTTACAGGTCCATACAGCCACAGTGAGACCTTCCCTGCTTCTCCTTCCGAAAGCACTGACACTGAGACAGCGCTTTCTAATTCGGAAATCCTTACTAACATCCATAATCACTTTCAGGACGATAATAGTGCTTCACTCATCAAACTCATCAGAGAACATCAGGAGTTGTTTCGAGATGATCCCAAGAGTGTACTGTGACTCGGCACGACATCCAACTGCTACCTGACACCCGGCCGATTCGCCAACCATTCTACCGAATCAGCCCTAGCAAGAAGGAAGTCATGCGTGCTGAGGTACAGTACCTCTTGGACCATGGACTGGCTACCCCCTGTGAGTCCCCCTGGGCCTCACCATGTATCTTGGTACCAAACCTCACGGTAAGATCCGGCTTTGCACTGACTATAGGAAACTCAACAGTGTCACCGTAAAGACGCATACCCATTACCTAGGATTGACGATATCCTTGACGCCATTGGTAATGCCCGCTACCTGTCCCAGGTGGACTTACTCAAGGGCTATTACCAGGTGTGTTTAACGGAGCGAGCTAAAGAACTGTCTGCCTTTATCACCCCGTTCGGACTTCTCAGGTATAACCACCTTCCCTTTGGACTCTGCAATGCCCCGGCCACCTTTCAGAGAGCTGTCAACCGCGTCATCCAGGGCTTGGACAACACCTACGCCTATTTGGATGATATCGTTGTAGCATCCAACACCTGGAGCGAACACCTGCTCCAGCTACAACGATTGTTCGCCAAGCTCCTGAAAGCCGGCCTCACCATCAATCTGGGCAAATCCACTTTTGCCAAAGGTAAAGTGCGGTATCTGGGTCATGTTATAGGGAGTGGCAGCCTGGCTCCGTTAAATATCCACACTCAAGCCATCAAAGAGTATCCACAGCCTACTACCAGGAAGCAGCTCCTGCGCTTCCTTGGTCTTGCTTCTTATTACCGTAGGTTGTGAGGAACTTTAGCACTGTTGCAACACCCTTAATCACCTTAACCAGTCCCAAGCAACGGTATAATTGGACCATGGAGCAAACCGTTGCTTTCGAACAACTCAAATTCCTCCTCTGTTCTAATCCTATTCTCGCCTCGCCAGATACCACGAAGCCTTTCATCCTCCATGTCGACGCCAGTGGTACCGGCATCGGGGGTGTCCTAATGCAGCAACGAGGCGAGGAGGTTCTACCTGTCAGCTACTACAGCTACAAGTTGAAGCCTCGCCAGAAAAACTACAGCACTATAGAGAAGGAACTCCTCTCCATCGTCCTGAGCTTGCAACACTTTGCACCATACCTGCAAGGTGCTCGCTCCACTACCATCTACTCGGACCACAATCCTCTACGTTTCCTACATCAAGCCCAATTCAATAACCAACGTCTGCTGCGATGGGCTTTATATCCTCAAGGCTTCAATCTGAAAATCTGTTACATCAAGGGGCCTGATAACATCATCGCCGACGCCCTCTCCAGAATTCATGAGGTAGAGGCAGCTCCACCTACCACTCTACCTCCCGAGAACGTGACTTCTACCGGAACCGCAGGCTTCGGGGGAGAGTTGTGACGATAATCTCTTCCAAGAGATTGAGCCTGCTCTTCCCTATATTCGTCACGTTCCCAGCTACATTCAAGATACATTCTACAGTAGCTTAAACGTATATCAAGACAGCCACACGCACCTGCATACCCCCCCCCACTCCTGCACACCTCGCCTGTTCGCCAACTGCACTTCAATTAGCAAACTACCCAAGCATCTGCAAACCTGCATTCTCATTGGCTGCTCGACATCTCACCACTTCAGTTCTCCACCACTCACGCACGTCGTCAAGTCAACGTTGGAGTCGGCGAGCTGTACCTCCTCAGAATATCTTGTGCTCTGTAGCTGAGAACACCTAGTTGATTCACCTCGTGTGATCAAATAGCGGTTGTTAGCTTGCTGATATATTCCCAGCACCATTTTATCTTTGTATTCCTGCTAACATAACCAGTCTTGTATTCATCTTGTTATATATTTTCACTTGTTATTTCTTTTGCACTATTTCAATGCCAAGGAATTGTCTTTATTCATTTTGTTTTTTAGAGTAATTAAATTTCATTGTTCATATTGTGTTTTGTGTGTCTTACCTTACCTTACCGCAGACTATCAGGCAAGCAGTCTCTTTTTTTCGTAGTGTATGTGACCAGGCATTGACACCTGCCATTGGAAGACTGCCGAACACCATTTCCAACACTTTACCGTCACAATATATATATATATATATATATATATATATATATATATATATATATATATATATATATATAATATATATATATATATATATATAACAAATTCTTAAGTCTGTACTTGTTACCTTTCATATGCTCGATTACCATGGACCCAAAAAATTCCTAGTTAACTTGTACATAGGGCCAAACCTGTATTGGTTAAGTACCATTACTACAGAACCGATAGTTATCTTACTGTGCTTAGCTCGTGCATTCCTTGCTCGAGTGAACTCAGCTGTAGCCTTGGACAAGTGTTCTCTTATATTCTTGAAAACTAGTTGCATTTGTCTATGCTTCACTTGAAGAAAATCATCTATGTTATACAAAGGAGTAGGGGGGGGGGGTACATTAGTCAATTCAGTAGGGAGGATCTTTTCTGTACCATAAAGAATAGCATGAGGAGTGTCACCTGTAGAAACATTAATCAAAGAATTTATGGCACACTGAATTAAGGGTATGAATTCGTCCCAATTACTGTTATCAAAATTTAATGTGACTCTCAAGGCATCTAACACATTCCTGTTAGTACGCTCTGCTAACCCGTTACTTGCTGGGTGATATGGAATAATAATACTACATTTTTTAATGTTATATAAATCACACAAGCTAATTAAAATACTTTTACTGAATTCTGGACCATTATCTGAAAGGATTACTTTAGGCATATTATATCTACAAATTATTTGACCATGGAATGTACTTGCTATAGTTTCTGCTGTTTTGTTCGGGATAGGAACTAGTTCACAATACCATGAAAAATTATCAAACATTACAAGTAAGTGTTTGTTCCCTTTTATGGTTTCCGTAAAATTTGTCAACAAATCCATCAATACTCGTTCTCAAGAAGCTTTAGTCATTGGATACACATGAATTGGATTAGGTCCTGCTACATGTCCCTTGTGCTGTAGGCAGGTCAAACATCTGTCAACATAATGAGCAATCTCCTTAACCATTTTGGGCCAAAAATACTTTAATCGACCTCGTTGGAGTGTACGATCCTTTCCTGGATGTGCACTTGTGGGAGCATCATGGATAATTTACAACACTGTTGGTAACAAAACAGCTGGAACAACTAACTGACAATATTTCCTCGGGGCTGTCCCTAGCTTTATTACTCTACACAGAAAATTGTCTAAAATCACTAACTCTTTCAATGGTACTGGATGTTTGTGAATCGAGCGAGTATCTTGCTTAGTTAAAAGTTTAATGATGGATGCCCATATGGGGCCTTGTCTCTGTTCTGTCTCTACTACTCTAGTATCTAATGCTGGGTAATTTAACTGAATCGCAGCTACGTGTTGAGAAAACACATCAGCAACAATATTTTGTTTTCCTGGAATATAACCAAATATGGGATTGAACTCTTGAATTGTGAGCAAATATCTAGCAAACTTTCCAACTGGATTCTTATTTTTGAACATAGGAATTAATGGTTGGTGATCTGTAAGAACATGAACTGGGTAATTATAAAGTGTATCCCTGAAATGTTTAAGAGCCCAAACGACTGCTAAAGCTTCACGTTTTGTTGCACTATAATTTTTCTCTTCTTTAGATAATGTACGACTTGCATAAGATATTGTGTGATCTCTGTGACCTTCTGTTTGAAGTAATGCGGCACCTAAACCTATGTCACTAGCATCTGTAACCAACGTAAAAGATTTAGAAAAATTTGGGTACCTAAGGACAGGTGATGAGATCAATGCTGCCTTGAGTTTTTGGAATGACTGTTCCTGGGCTTCTTCCCAAACAAAGGGTTCATCTTTCCTTTGCAACTTGTAAAGTGGAGCAGCTATAATAGAGAATCCAGCAATAAATGAACGATAAAATTCTACAGGACCTGTGAACTGACTTATGGCTTCTGTGGTACGAGGCATTGGAAAATCACGGGCTGCAATAATTTTTTATTAATTCAATGTAATGCCTGAAGGTGTAACTGTATGACCTAGGAAATTTATCATCTTTAAAAATGAACACTTCACAAGTTTTACTTTTAAATTAGCTTCTGCGAGCTTTGCGAGTACTTTCTCAAGGTTCTGGAAATGAGTCTGAACATCTTGCAACTGGATTATGAAATCATCAAGGTATACTAGAAGAGTACTTCCTATCAATCTACAAAATAGATTCCTCATGAGCCGTGAAAAGGTTATTGGAATACTCCGCAAACGAAACGGCATTCTTTTGAAATGGAAATGACCATTAAGAGTACTAAAGGCTGTCAATTGTTTACTTTCCTCATCAAGGGAGATTTGCCAGAATCCCTGCAACAAATATAACATTGAGAATACTTTGTTTTGACCTATACTTTGCAACAAATCATTTAAGATTGGAAATGGGAAAAGATCAGGTATAGTTACTCTGTTAAGCTTCCAATAATCGATTACAGGTCTCCAAGTACCATCTCGCTTTGGTACAAGAATCAATGGGGTGTTCCATGGCGAATTACTCGACTTAATAACATCACTCTGTAACATTTCCTCTATGAGTCTATCGGCTTCTGCTCTCTGAGAATGGTGTGAATGATATGCTGGTACATAAATTGGCATAGTTCCTTACTCAAGGGGAATTTTATGTGGAATAAGAGGAGTAAGACCTAACTTTTCTCCTGGTAGAGCAACAACGGCTCTATTCCTGTTCAAAATTTCCAAAAGCTGAGCCACAGAGTGAGGGAAGTCAGTAGGACTGAGGTGTAGTGCTTGCACCTCTGGCTGAGATCCCTGTTCTCCTGGTGTGAGAGTACAAACAGTATGTTCCATGGAGACATCATCCACGACTTGCACCGGTAACGAGTAATGGGCAACATCTACAACATGGGTGCCAGACTGGAGATGGATGTTGGCATTACTAGTGTTTGCAACATACAATGTAACGGTACTATCCTTCACTGTGTGCCAGGAGGGTTCAACAAACGTACCGTTCACTTCACACGTATCACTTTCCGCAATGACATCCGATAACTCAGGCACTCCCTGAACCTTAACTCTTATTCTGGTGAGAGAATGAGAGTGCAGCACAGTGTTAGTAGCTGTGGAACCACTGACTTCAGAGATGGAAGCTGCTAGGCGAGCAAGACAACGAAAATCTGTTAGGGCGTCCCCTTCCAGAAAGTCTCGATACTCACTCTCCTGAACAACTGCACAACTAAGATGCTTCAATCGAGTGCCTGTTTGCTAAGGTATGCTACTGCGACAAGGACCTGACAAACCTATGCTAGCAAGTCGGGTGTCGACACAATTAACATAGTCTGATTGAAAATTGAACTTATGGCCCTGTCGATACATGCTACACAAGGGTATGACGTGGTCTTTGATACTAATATTCCAACGATGGGGAAACAATGTGATATTCTCATCAATCTTGGTGTACAAACCTAGGAGAACGTCACCAGGAAAATGGATATAGTCAACAACTAAACAGGTTATAGAAAGTGTGATGTCATCTAACTTGAGTGGAAGGTCAATTTCATCCTGAACTTTTACTGTATTTCCTGAAACATCACTTAGAAAAGGTATGGGTTACTTTCTTACTGGAGTTGGGTGCTTACTTGCAATATCCCTAAGAGCTGGGGCTTGACAATATTAATTTTTGCACCCCAGTCAACAAAGCATTTTAAAACTCTACCTTGTACAATGGCTGAAACAAGGGGGCCATCACTTGAGACTGGACATGTTACTATTTGTGATTTATTTTGCCTAGGAAGTCTGCGTCTCATCTGGGTCAAATTTACTGTGGTTCTGTCAACATCTACAACCGGTCGAGAGTCACTGTTCTCCTCTGTTAAGTATCCAAATCTATTTTGGGTTGCTACTGAGTACACGGGGAGGGCACTAGGACTGGGTAACTTGAATTGGTTAGCGGATGGTTTTGGGAGTTTCCCGACGACATGGAATTAACATTTTGAGTCCCAGAATTCTGTGATCGATTATTTTAATTGGACGTTGTATTATGGCTAGGCTGGGAGTTGTAATTATGAGAGTTCTGACAATGTCTCGGACGCTGTGCGCCTCACCAAGACTGACCGTGGGAATTACGAGGTGAAGATGTCCTTTGCTTAGCTCTGCAATCTGCCATATAGTGACCAACTTGTTTATGGTACTTGCCATACGGGAGCCTAGAATTATTAGACTGACAAGGAGGCCGAGAGAATTGTCTAGGGGGTGATGATCTAGGAGCGGACCAACAGCCCCTTGTGAGGTGGTTAGTCTTATCACAATGCCAACCTGAGGGAGTGGATAGTCGAGGGTTATGGTGATTTGGCAACTTATGAGGAGAACTGGACTGTGAACTACGACCATGGGTACGGTTCTGTGAACAAGAGTTTTGAGAGTTTGTGGGAGGATGCTGAGGGCTTGTTACTATATATGCACAGTGTAAGAGGATGACAACAGTTGAGCACTTCAGGGCGCTAATTTATCAGCGGCATTGTTGATAGCCTCAAACACTACACCAATTTCATCTTTAACTCCAAACTTTTGTTGCTCGATGATCGGTTTAGTATGTTCTGGGGCAAAATTAATTAAAGTTCCAAATGCTATCATTTTGGCCTTGGCCTGGGGGCCAGTGTCTTGTCCTTATCAACCCATGACGAACTAAGCATGGCAGTCTCCAAGGCATACAGATACTGATGGAGATGGCTAGTAAATGCATTAACCCTTTAACTGCGCGGTCTATAAATATGACCCCCCCCCCCCAGTGCACAGGAAATAAATTCTTTTGAAAAAATTCTTTTGTTTTTTTAAAATGTCAAAAACCCTTTCCTCAGTATGGGTATGTCAAAAAAAATTCGAACTTGTACGTACTTTGGCTGCTATGGGGTCCATAAGTTAGCACGTGACGTCATAATTTGCCGTTCGCCCGTGACATATGCTCCCGGGGCCAGTAGGGCGCCCGGGGCAGGGCGCGCCAGTTGCCGCGAATATATTTTTGTTCAATTTTTCGCACAGTTCCAAATACATTTTATTTGTTTTTACGTGCTAATCCTATGTATAATGAACACGTACACTATATTATGGCAGTAAAACATCCGTACTGCCCGAGGACACTGTGTTACGTGCATGACACTTGTGTACACATATGTTGCACATATTTACCATGTATCATGCTAATTTATGTATATATACAATCTATTTACAGACTATTCACTGTCAAACACTATATACATTCATGATCAACACACTCAGAACACCACGAGTGTGAGCTGTCACACCCAGCCAGCCCTCCCTCACTCCTCCAACATTGTATTCGCCAACATTCCTCCTACCATCATACAGTTATTCACACCAATGTTTCATGTTCATTTATGTATATTTACAACATATGTACGCACTATACACTGTCACACACTATATACATTCACCATCAACACACTCAGAACACCGCGAGTGTGAGCAGCCACACCCAGCCCTCCCTCACTCCAACTCCTGATGCTGTTATTACACTATACACACACACACTGTATATACCCATGTACATGTGTGTTCCCCATAGCGAACCACGAAGCTAGTGTGGTGAGCAAAATAAGAGTGGCTGCCACACAGTGAGGGTTATCTTGAGGTTATCTTGAGATGATTTCGGGGCTTTTTTTTTTAAGTGTCCCAGCGGCCCAGTCCTCGACCAGGCCTCCACCCCCAGGAAGCAGCCCGTGACAGCTGACTAACACCCAGGTACCTATTTTACTGCTAGGTAACAGGGGCATAGGGCGAAAGAAACTCTGCCCATTGTTTCTCGCCGGCGCCTGGGATCGAACCCAGGACCACAGGATTACAAGTCCAGCGTGCTGTCCGCTCGGCCGACCGGCTCCCTCAATTCTCTCCCTCCCTCCCTCCCTCACCAAAATTCCTCCTTCCACAATACTACGCTCAACGCTAATTATAACCACAATCCTGGTCACTAATTCCTGTAAATGAATAATTGACCACAAGTTTAATTTGAAAAGGAACCTAAAAAGTAGTTGGAAGATTCCTAAATGGACGAAATAATGCTGTGGTGCTGTGGCTAGCGCTGTGAACATCGTGAACAGCATTGAATCACTGATATTTGAACATTGTACCCAGTCATTATCACACTCAGGCTCTTCTATAATACTATCATGGCTAAATAAAACAAGTTATATATATATATATATATATATATATATATATATATATATATATATATATATATATATATATATATATATATATATATATATATATATATATATATATATATATATATATATATATATATATATATATATATATATATATATGTGAGAAAGCTGCATGAACGCGCAAGCCATATATCACTAAGAACTCTTTGACCCGGCCAGGATTCGAACCCATGCCGTCCAGGATCACCCCTAAACGTACACAGTACCGTGACCACCGCATCAATGATCGTCTATTGGTGCGGTGGTCACGGTACTGTGTACGTTTAGGGGTGATCCTGGACGGCATGGGTTCGAATCCTGGCCGGGTCAAAGAGTTCTTAGTGATATATATATATATATATATTATGACATTATTAGGCACTGCTGTGGTCACACGATGAACAGCAGTGCTGTGCGTTCATACTGTGAGCGCCAGCCTTGGTTGCTCACTCACTACTGAGGCTCCCACACCCGGGAATGTGGACCACGATTTTTTTTTAAAGATGGCGTCTGTTTACAAGAGCCCTGAGGAAGCTGATGTGAACCCCATGTAGCCGCGGGAGTTTTGAATGGAACGTGAAAAATACAAATACCCGGAGGCGCGTTGCGCACTTGAAGCCTGGGCCTGCAGACACGTTGCGCAGTTAAAGGGTTAAAGGATTCACTAGGCTGCATAGTGGCATTGGCAATTTTCTTAATTAACCGATAGGGGTCGAGGTCTCCTTTGTTAACAAAGCACCGACGAAAGAAATCCTTAAATTCTGACCATGACTGGAGGCTAACAATGGCTTTCTCGTCTACCACGGAAAGTACATCACCTTTGGTTGTGTCAACGGCTGACCTAGCAATAGCCAAATATTCAGCATCAGTAGTCTCAGAAAAACAGGCATTGGTTTTTACCTCAACCTTGCTAAACCAGGACTCTAACAAGCGGGATTCGCCAGCAAAAAGTGGAATAGCCATTTCGTGAGCTGACCTCTAGACAGTAGCACAAGCAATTGCTCCATTGGAGGCAGAAGAAGTTGCAACAGTGGTAGGCACTGTCACTACCATTGAAGTAATGTTTGAACGCAGATTATAATTAAGTGAACCAGGCATCAGAAATATAATACTCAAAAATAAACACTCCAAAAAAAATCTAACTTGGCTAATGTAAGGAAATGGCAGAAATAAAATTATTAAATTGGGCTAGGCAACAAAATAATAAAAAACAAGCAAAATTATGAATTAAATTAGCAATTTGGTATGAAGTTGGCTGGAATTAGAGGTATATAAATGAATTAAACCAGGCTAAGCACTGCAAATTAAATTATAAAATTTGAAGTGTAATTGCAATTTTGATGAAAAATAATACAACACAACAAGTGGCAATACAAGAAATATGGATGTAGCACAAAAGCTGGACACAGGTATATATATAAATTGCTATGGTAAGACTATAATGTGAAATGTCGAAGGAATAAATTTCAATTTTGGTCTGGAGAAATTATAAAAAATTATATTTTGCAAATCCTTAACTGCTACTAAAACAATATTTTCTTACATCTCTAGACTTTAAATTTGCTAGTAACACGCACAATAAAGCCCGATTTGCTAGGCTGGAGTATAGACAGGAGTTCACAGCACAGTGATGTAGCAGGAGGCTGTGGCGAGGTGTGTGTAAGCAGGTGGCGACACTAGCCAGACATTTGCAGTACACCAATTCCTCTCAAATAACAGTACAACACACACGATGATCAGTTGATACTTGCGACGATGACTGACGATGATTGCAGTAGCTAGAAGGCTTGCTGCTGTCGGCTTGGGTAATGATTGTGGTGGTGGCGCAGGGTCCAAGATGGCGCGGGAAATTAATAAATCGCTGGCGGCGAATTCCTTTCCCCTCGCTGATGAAATTGCATTCTCAGTTGCAAATATTGCGCCTTACTACTGAATTCGTCGACCTAGAGTAGTGGCTGATGGTAGGACCCCGGACTGGCACAAGAATTGATGCGTGTGTGGCAGGATGACGGCGGCGATGGTGGATGGAACACGTGGCGATGTGGGTGCTTGGATTTTAGTTCCCCAGAAAATTAATTCTGGATCCCACAGCTGCTACCAGTATTAGTTACCTTCTAAGATGTTTGGTTTTTGCTGGATTGTAGAGAATACATGATTGAAGACTTCAGCAGTTTATTGAGGAAGGTAACAAGTTGTATATCTGGCCTGCCGAGCTCCTACCTAACTCTGGTCTGTGGGAATACTCACTCATCACCAGAACGGATAGTACCAGTGCCAGTACTAGTGAGAGTGACGTCAAAGGTTTACTCGATTGTGATTGGCTATATCCCAACCTTCATACAATTTGAATACTAAAAGGGTGTGTGTGATAGACCGCTGGAGTGTGAGAGACAACTGGGGTGTGTGATAGACCGCTGGAGTATGAGAGACAGCTGGGGTGTGTGATAGACCGCTGGAGTGTGAGAGACAGCTGGGGTGTGTGATAGACCGCTGGAGTGTGATAGACAACTGGGGTGTGTGATAGACCGCTGGAGTGTGAGAGACAGCTGGGGTGTGTGATAGACCGCTGGAGTGTGAGAGACAGCTGGGGTGTGTGATAGACCGCTGGAGTGTGAGAGACAGCTGGGGTGTGAGAGACAGCTGGGGTGTGAGAGACAGCTGGGGTGTGAGAGAGACAGCTGGGGTGTGAGAGACAGCTGGGGTGTGAGAGACAACTGGGGTGTGAGAGACAGCTGGGGTGTGAGAGACAGCTGGGGTGTGAAAGACAGCTGGGGTGTGAGAGACAGCTGGGGTGTGAGAGACAGCTGGAGTGTGAGAGACAGCTGGGGTGTGAGAGACAGCTGGGGTGTCGGAGACAGCTGGGGTGTGAGAGACAGCTGGGGTGTGGGAGAGACAGCTGGGGTGTGTGAGAGACAGCTGGGGTGTGTGAGAGACAGCTGGGGTGTGTGAGAGACAGCTGGGGTGTGTGAGAGACAGCTGGGGTGTGTGAGACAGCTGGGGTGTGAGAGACAGCTGGGGTGTGAGAGACAGCTGGGGTGTGAGAGACAGCTGGGGTGTGAGAGACAGCTGGAGTGTGAGAGACAGCTGGGGTGTGAGAGACAGCTGGGGTGTGAGAGACAACTGGGGTGTGAGAGACAGCTGGGGTGTGAGAGACAGCTGGGGTGTGAGAGACAGCTGGAGTGTGAGAGACAGCTGGGGTGTGAGAGACAGCTGGGGTGTGAGAGACAACTGGGGTGTGAGAGACAGCTGGAGTGTGAGAGACAGCTGGGGTGTGAGAGACAACTGGGGTGTGAGAGACAACTGGGGTGTGAGAGACAGCTGGGGTGTCGGAGACAGCTGGGGTGTGGGAGAGACAGCTGGGGTGTGGGAGAGACAGCTGGGGTGTGTGAGAGACAGCTGGGGTGTGTGAGAGACAGCTGGGGTGTGTGAGAGACAGCTGGGGTGTGTGAGAGACAACTGGGGTGTGAGAGACAGCTGGGGTGTGAGAGACAGCTGGAGTGTGAGAGACAGCTGGGGTGTGAGAGACAACTGGGGTGTGAGAGACAGCTGGGGTGTGAGAGACAACTGGGGTGTGAGAGACAGCTGGGGTGTGAGAGACAGCTGAAGTGTGAGAGACAGCTGGGGTGTGAGAGACAGCTGGGGTGTGAGAGACAACTGGGGTGTGAGAGACAGCTGGGGTGTGAGAGACAGCTGGGGTGTGAGAGACAACTGGGGTGTGAGAGACAGCTGGGGTGTGAGAGACAACTGGGGTGTGAGAGACAGCTGGGGTGTGAGAGACAACTGGGGTGTGAGAGACAACTGGGGTGTGAGAGACAGCTGGGGTGTGAGAGACAGCTGGGGTGTGAGAGACAGCTGGGGTGTGAGAGACAGCTGGGGTGTGAGAGACAGCTGGAGTGTGAGAGACAGCTGGGGTGTGAGAGACAGCTGGGGTGTGAGAGACAGCTGGGGTGTGAGAGACAGCTGGGGTGTCGGAGACAGCTGGGGTGTGGGAGAGACAGCTGGGGTGTGGGAGAGACAGCTGGGGTGTGTGAGAGACAGCTGGGGTGTGTGAGAGACAGCTGGGGTGTGTGAGAGACAGCTGGGGTGTGTGAGAGACAGCTGGGGTGTGTGAGAGACAGCTGGGGTGTGGGAGGGACAGCTGGGGTGTGTGAGAGACAGCTGGGGTGTGTGAGAGACAGCTGGGGTGTGGGAGAGACAGCTGGGGTGTGGGAGAGACAGCTGGGGTGTGGGAGAGACAGCTGGGGTGTGGGAGAGACAGCTGGGGTGTGGGAGAGACAGCTGGGGTGTGGGAGAATGGACTATAACTGTAGAAAGATTGAGGTGGGGAGCAGGTAAAATGTTGTTGTTTTAGATTCAGCTACTCAGAACAGAAAGTTCCAAGTAGCACGGGCTGTGGTGAGCCCTTAAGTGGAGGCTCTTTTTAGCCATTATCTGTATCAATAGTTGATACTGGAGATCTGGCGATGGATGGGGGTCCTCATGGTGGATTACAGTCTCGGAGGGCTGGCTGTACCAGTTATGGAGCTGGTTGGGTTAGTGTAGACCTCTAGGTCTTCCTTTTTTTCGTTTGCTGAGACTTTGGCTGAGCCGTGCTGTCTTTGGAGTGGCCTGCATGAGGTGGCCTGCATGAGGTGGTCTTGTACCGAGTAGGTGTCGTGTTTGTGCTCCTACTAAGATTTCCTCGTTTGAGAAGTCCGTAACATCCGTAGTTGGTGATTTCGTCTTTCGTCTCACAGTCTGAGGTAGGCTCAGGTGTCGTGGATTAGTGGTAGAAGCTGTTTTAGGAGCGTTGGCGGTGCTGTTAGTATTTCTTGACAGCACGTCTGCTAGCGCGTCTGCTGAGATGGTGATGGTAGGAGCGTTGGGAGCTGGAGAGGGACATACCTCTGTTTGTGCTGCCCGGGTCTAGGGTGATTCTGGAGTCTGTGTTGAGATCGACCTCGTGGTCGTCCTAGTGATAGTCTCGGGAATAGTAGTGGAGGCAGTGAGACTTGCGTCTGGGGCGATGATGGGGTCCAGGCCGTTGGCTAGGTACAGCGCATTGAGTTTCTTGACAAATCGTTGATTATCTGGTTCATCCAGTCTCTCCGCTGGTCGAATAAGACCAGGGATAATACCTGCGCGTGATGCAAGGGACTGTGAGGGTGCTGGTTGGTCCTTAGGTCCCCAGTGTGGAAGCTGGGTGATCTGTTGGGAGGAGCCACTGTTTGGTAGGGCTGGTATGGTCGTAGTCTGCATGTATCTAACAGAAGGGAGGTTCTGGAACTGGTCAGGTCCACGGTCTAAGGTTGCAGCGACTCGCCTCTGGGTGGCTGGCGGCGTTAATTTTCTTCAGTTCCTACTTTCTTTTTTTGCAAAGGTAAGAGGTGGCAGCGTGCTGTTCACCACATTTCGTGTATTTCTTGATGGTGGCGGTACAGTCCTTGTAGTTGTGAGTGTTGGAGTATGAGCTGCACTTAACCGTTTGTTCTGGGCACTTGTTGGAGAAGTGCTCATAGTTGAAGCACTTGTAACACTGTCTCACATTGTAGACCTTCTCCATGGCGATCTGGTTTGGGGAGGAGGTGATTCCATAACGCTTGAACCCGTTCTTCACTGCTTCCTGAGCCTGTTCTGCTGTTCCGAAGGTCATCTTCATCGTGGATCGAGTGGCGTCTTTAGTCTTGACGAGTAGAGCTGTCGTCGTTTTCCGAGTATGGTTTTCTTCGTTCACTTGCCGCATTATGGTGTTGGGTACCTTACCCACTAACCAGCGGTTCAGCCTGTTCACAAATATCGTTTTCCCGGCAGTGATATTTCCGGGAAGAATCGGTGAGAGGTTCGCCTCCAGTAGTGGAACCCAGCGTTCCGGATCCAGGATCTTCTGTAGGTCCGCTTTTGTTGCCACTATTACTGTGGCCTCATTACCATGCATATAGACGTTAACTGGTCCCACAGATGTCGCCTTGTTAATGGCTGACAAGGCAACATCAGTGGGGACCAGTTGCAATTTCGCGCTCAGAGCGCTTATAGACTCCGAGGAGTCGCACTTTCACTTTGTATGTCGTGTTCTTATCCGGCAATGGCTCGGATTGTCAGGAGAACCTAGAGTGTAGAGTGGTTTGCCAGCAACTGTGTGGGAACACAGCTTGCCAGCAAGAGAGGTGTGGGGTGAGCAGGTAAGAGATAAAGGTAATTCCAACAAGAAGGTAAGAGTAAGGTGAAAGGTAAGGATAATATAAAATATACGAATGGGATGAAGGAAGAATGGGATAAATTTAGAATGAGAGTAGTTTAAGAAAAATTAATAGGGGGTAGGCTTAAGTCAGGTCACGTTTGTTAGGAAGGTTGGAACATTTGAGTATATACTGTGGAAGGGAAGATCGAGTCAACAGCAACAAAGCCAGGACTAAGGTTCATGTTGGGTATGTTGTGTATCAGAGCAGATTCGACAATACGGCGTCTGTGAAGAGTAGAGGCAGGAAAGATTATTTTAGAGGATCAATCAAGGATGATAAGAATCACAAACATGACAGAAGAGAGCATTGTTCGTGCCTGCAGACTTTACACTTCCTTTGTGTTCCACAAGTCTGTCATTAAGTGTACATTAAATGTACACTTGTGTACACTTAGACCATGTGGGTATAACACTAAATCTATTTTTAGGTATTTTCTGGTAAGTTGGTCAATGCTCTTCTGGACATCTCTTCAACTTGATCCCTTTCATGTATTTATAAAAATTAACTCAGTTTTAATCTGCATATATTCAGATATCCAAAATCTTTTATTGCGCTTATTTTTAAGAGATCTGCAGTTGTCAATAGAAAATGACCCTCTTCTTAACTTTCACTTGTGTTGGATCTTATACCAATATATATTACCAACATAAAAAATCCTGGTGTCAACAAATGGTATTATTAAAATTTGTCTCATTTATCTGACATCCAAAATAGTCTATAAGCATTGGTACATCTCTAAAATATTAAAAAAAAACTAATTTTCAGACTAGAGTGCTTCTGAAGAAGCTTAACACTTACACCAAGCTGCTGCTGGTGAGGGATCCCTACCAACGCCTCCTCTCCGCATACCGTGACAAGTTTGAGGACAAAGGAGAAGAGTTTTATATTAAAAATTACGCTCCTGTTATTAGAACCTTCCGCCAGAATGTGAGTGACTCAAGGAGTCCGAAGCCTGATACAGGAGTCACCTTCTCAGAGTTCGTCAGTTACATCTTGAGTCTCCCTAAAACAAGCTTTGATGAGCACTGGAGACCATACCAGCAGTTGTGCTTCCCGTGCGACATACATTACGATGTCATTGGCAAATACGAAACGTTGGTCAAGGATTCTGAGCACTTTTTGCGATTAATTGGAGCTCCGGAGACCCTCCATTTCCCAGCCTACGCCCCCAGCAGGACCTCTGAGCTCCTGCAGGCCTACATGGCCAGCCTCTCCCGCCACCAGCGTCAAGGTCTCCGCAAGGTATACGAAATGGACTTTGAAATGTTTCAATATCGAGACAAACTATAATTTTTACTAACTAACTTTATGCAGTAATAAAGAAGTGTTGATACTGTGCACAGCACAGAAATAAATATTGTAATAGAAATTGAGATTTTAGGACAAATATTTCGATCATTGAGCAAGAAATAATGTTCTGTCAGTTAATATGAATCTGTTAATGAGTCTATACAATGACCCCGTGACTCAGTGGTAAAGCACTCGCCTGGCACATCGCGAGTGCTGGGTTTGTTGGCCTGGCCAGAGAGGCATGATTGGGCGCCAATCCTTAAGTGTAGCCTCTGCTCACCCAGCAGTGATTGGGTAGCTGGTGTAGGGAATACTTACTAGCGGGATTTTAATTATTTATTTTAGTTATCATTATATATTTATTTATTAAATAAGTTATATTTAATTTGATATTAAATAATTTTTTAGAGAATGGACTGTGTAGTTTCAATTTTAGCCCACTAATAACCTCCTTCACAAACTTAGGGGGGTATTTTTATGTTCTACCAAATCAAAATTAATTGATTGATAAAATTTGTTACTACTAGTTATTCTACGGTTTAAAGAATGGTTAATAATATGAATATTGACATGCTGAGCCGTCTTTGTAGAATGCAGCCTGTTTAACAAGCAATAGACACGTCTGAATCATGTAAATTCGGTCTCCTCGCGGACATGTGGTCATGGTGTCGTCGCGTGTAGTGTGATAAACCAGCCAAGTTGCTGCAAATGGCTCATGTAGTCACAATTTCACCTGCCGGAATGTTACATTATAAACAATGCAAAGCAACAGATATGACAATGAGAAGTATTAAATTAAAGATGGACACTTACCTCTTCCGGGTAGTTTGTCCTCCCTCATAACCGGCTCAACATTACATAATATAATATGACCAGATAATAATTATAAAGTAGCAGAACAGGAAACAAGGAACGTTCCAATTATTTGGTGAGGTCGCTGTGGAGAATGGCTCAAAGATATCTCGAAAATTTGTAGCACTATGTAGCGTATGTCTCACTGGACCTTGATGACGTCTTCTGAGTGCAACGGTCCTTCTCCTCCCTCCCACTCTGGTCGCCTCCAGAAATGGCTCGTTTTTAATTTCGGAAGAAATAGTTTTATTTAGTATTTTTTATTACTAATTATTTTGTTTATTAAAGGGGAGCATTTTTATTCATTCTAGTCCACAAACTCAATTCAATTTCTTTTTTTATTATGCACCCCCATACCCATCCCATGAGCGGTGGTGGAATGGGTTACAGAGTTACATAATCAGTTCAGGAAATAAACCCATAGTTCGTTTAGCTAAGCAAGTAACAATCTTTTGAAGTTAGTTATACAATTATTAATGTTATATATACATGTGCATATATATACAATCATTTACACAAATACATTTACACATCGATAGTCTTTTAATATCATAAGTGATTCAACAAGAGGCTCACAACAGTCACTATACAAGGCACTTTACATCTATGGTGAGTCACACAGTTACTAGTCTTCCTCCACACCCACCCAACTGGGCGGCAGCTTTACAGTCATGTGCATGCATTACTTACAGTAAGCAAATTTTGGATACTTCGCTAAGATTCCTGGCAGTACATCATTATGAATGAAGTACTTACACATTTCTTGAACTCCATTGATGGTGTTATCTCTGAATTCCGCGATTTTTTCACATTCCAGTATATAATGACGCAAAGTATGCGAATAGTTCTGCTGACAGAGTTTACATTTAGTCAAATCTACATCAACAGATGTTACAAACTCCCAGAGGTACTTGTAGCCGAGCCTAAGCCTAGCAGTGATGACATCGAGGAGTCTATTAACTATATTGGATGGCCCATAGACGTGCGGTACTTCCTGCATAACATAATGATGATAGATGGAAGAACTGGTGTGAATTTCACTTTGCATCAAGTCTATGAGCTTTTGTTGATATTCCCGGAATATTACTGCCCTCAGGCTGCTCAAAAGGCAGTCCAAGATGGTAATTAATTCCCTCTTTATGAGCAAAAGTCTTGGCTAACTCATCAGTTCTATCATGCATTCGGAGACCAATATGGATAGGAATCTACAGGAGACAAACTCTGACCCCATCATTGATTATTTCATTATGTCTGAATTGAATTGAAATTGAAATTTAAATAAGTTTACTGAGGTAAAATACACACAAAGGGATGAGGTAGCTCAAGCTATTCTCACCCCGTTCAGTACATCGTGTTAATACATACATAGACACACATCACAAACAATAAACATATTACCAAATATTATGAGAGATAAACATATACATTTCCTCCTTTACACAAGTAGTATGGTATCAGACGTACACACAAATACTTTTATGACCTAGGTATACTGTATAGACAATTTGCAAGAGACATGCAGATAATTCAACAAAAGATTACAGTCTTGGTGCAAAATTCTTATATCTCTCAAGCATATCATCAACCTTCCCGTTGTGACACATCCAGGCTATTTGTTCAGGAAATTATATCTGTGTCTAGCTTCAAAGACAAGAACGTCACAATTATGCCTTGGGGAGCTGAGGGCAGTCAAGGATGACAAGGAGTCACTTACAATTAGCGTGTCAACTTTGGATTCATATACGTGCTCTAGTGCAAGGATTATGGCAACCAATTCTGTTTGAAGAGTGGAGGCCCAGTTACTTAGACACGCTCCACACTCATGGGAGATGGAACCATCTCTCTCTGTCACAACAACTGCACTTCCAGCTGCGCCATAGGACTGATGCAAGGATCCATCAGTGTAAATAATCTGGGAAAGGGACCACTCGCTGACCAAAGCATCAATTTGGCTTAAGGCATTGTACTTTGCTTCTTGTCGAAGCAAGGCCTGTTCTTTAATCAGCTTCTTGGGTGGGAAACGGAGGGGGACAGTAATTTGGAAAAAGGGGATTTCCCATGGGGCAGAAAAGTGTCGTTGTTTTCTCTCTTGGTAGAGGTGATGAATATTATACATTCTGAGTCCAGTGACAGTTTTGGTAATCCATTTGGAGGGATGCTGACCTTCAAGGAAGAAGGCTTGGAGGGCTTCAGTGCAGGGGTTAGGGTGGGTTAGCCTAAGCATCTTGATACCAATTAAAGCATTAATTTCAGTGATACGATCACTTACACATGAAATATTCAGTTCCTTCCTCATGTTTAGTAATTTAGTTGTATGGGGGCATCCGAGGATTATCCTCATGGCTTCGTTTTGCATATTTTCCAGCCCTCCAAGCATTTTCTCAGGCACTAGAGCAAGCATGGGTAAGCATAATCGATCAGAGATCTAATATATAAGTGATACATCATTTTGCCAATTTTCACATTTACGCCATAGCTGGGATGGTAGCTTGCCACAGCCTTATGAGCACGGAGCCTCTCTCTGCATTGACGCCCCAGTCTGACTACAACACTGCGGTACAGCGATGGTAGCCGAGGCTAATTCCCCATCATTCCGCCGGCACTCTGATGGTAATCTTGGGCATAGTATTTTATCAAATCACCTCATTCTTTGGGGCACACGTAAAGAACACAAATACGAACAAGCCTGAATGGTCCCCAGGCATATATGCAACTGAAAACGTGCCCATAACTACCATCAGAGTGCCGGCGGGATGATGGGAAATTAGCCTCGGCACTATACTCACCATGTGAGTATAGTGCCCGAAACGCTGTACGTATTAGTGGCTTTAGGTATTGTATGTCCTAGCTCAATGTATAAATCCAACATTATATTTGTAACTCATCTTCTACGTATGTAATTTTACCTGAATAAACATTTTGATTTTGGTTTTGATGGTCTTCGCGATGACAGAGACAGCACTGCCGTACTTCCTTCATCGTCTGCTCGTACGTCTATTTTACATATCTGCTTCATGCTGACAGCGAATCTCTTCTAACTCGGAGATTAGAACTACAGCAAACCCAAGTTTGCTGTAGTTTCGAATCTATTTGTTGTGGGGGGGGGGGAGGCTGCTTCTGTACAGCGCGTTTAAATGCCTGCGCCTTCACAGATACCTCCCCCCACCGTGGAAGGTAGACCTTTAGGGGGGTATGGTTGACAGCGGGGGGGGGAGGGGATGCTGTGCTGGTGGCGGCCCCCACCTCAAGAGAGGGGGGGGGAGAACAACCACCCTGCTGGCCCACTGACTGTTGTTTTAAAGTTTATTTATTAATATTATTCATAGGTGAATTTAATTTTGAAGTGGCAATGTAACTCATTTTCTAGTAGAAATGCCATGTACACAATTTTCTTTGTAGGGTTAACTAAGGTATTTGATCATAATTATATTTAATATTTATTTAACATAAAATATCAACTCTTTCTTGTATTTTATATTAAGGGTAAATAAAAAATGTCGTAAATTTTCGAAACCTGGTTGTTAAACAATTTGGGGGGTTGTATTCCAAGGAAAATTTGGATTAAGGTATTTGATTAAGGCTGTAATGTACGATTATGTTACGTTGTGTGGCTGATTAGATACATAGTGTTTAGTGGGTTTCATACTTATTTAGTAGTCTTGATTACAGCAGTCGGTGTTTGGCAGTGTCGTAGACGTTGAGACGAAACCTGGAGCATAGAGCTGAGTGCTGCCGGAGTCGCGGGGCTCGATGTAGGAGAGCGTGGCGGCTCATGCAGGATGGTAAGCGTGGAGACTCAATGAGGGCGAGAGCGTGGGAGTTCGATGGGGAATAAGAGCGTGAAAGCTCGATGCGGTCGAAGTATACTGTCTGCCACGTGTCGAAGCTGAAGCGTCTTGGGTCTGTTGGAACTATACACGACGAGTGCTACATTCTTGAGGTTAAAGGTGTGTGGTAACTCCCAAGGATCTGTACTGAAGTTAATTGAACCACTGTGAAAATTATACTGATTTTAAATTTTGCCCCGAGGGGCAAGTTTATTGGGCAGCGCCACTCATCCTGTGAGTGGACATACAGCCATAGCAGCTTGTACAACACTCCCCAATAATAAGAAAACCCGCTGTGTTGTTCATCCTGCCACTTGTACCCAGACACAGCTGGGACTTGCTTCACTGTCTCAAGTGAACAGCTCCTCAAACAAGAAGATTAACATCTGTCAACCCTTAAAGTCTTACGTTATCTTGTGGGGGCAAAATTTGGGAATCTTTTAAGAACAATATCAATATCTGACAAATATTGTTTTCCTAACTCAAACAATGTGGGGTTTATTATTCTACACATATTTCTAATGTCTCTCAGGTGTTCACATTCTCTCTGGTAGTGGTCAAGGCGGTGTTCGTCACTCTCATCACAGATTCTGCAACTCCGCTGCTCAACTGTTACTTTCATTCCGAATCTTCATGGATATTTGTATCCTACACAGATTCTCACCATTACTGATTCTCTTCCACGGCCACCTCCTCTTCGTCCATAATGATTGGGATTGCCAGCTGCAACCATGTTGTACCATCGTACAGATTCGCTGATTTGTGCTTCTATCCTCCTTTCCTCAGTAACCTTGTCACAGTGATGTTACCTGACAATAGCTCTAATTTGTAGCATAGTCAACGGTGTGAAGTCTACTTCACACCGTTGGTGTGAAGTAGACTTCACACTACTGATAACTAGTGATAACTAGTGATAACTGCTGAATCTTGGGTTGAAGTCATCACCCACCATCGTCTCCTGTAACACTGTGATGTCAGTTTGGTGTTCACGAACGTACTGTATGATGTCAATAATTCTATTGCGAACTCCACTGCAGTTCCATTGTTGTATAGTGAGATGTTCTTCGACGTGATTATCCATTTTGAAGTTGTTTGTCATGGGATGAGCTACGTGTGTAATTATTATGTTCACATGTGTTACTTTGTATTCCATGGTGTTATTGTGTGCATTGGTGTCACTGTGTGTACACTGGTGTCACTGTGTGCATTGGTGTCACTGTGTGTACACTGGTGTCACTGCGTGCACTGGTGTCACTGTGTGTACTTGTGTTACTGTGTGCACTGGTGTTACTGTATGCACTAGTGTTACTGTGTGCACTGGTGTTACTGTGTGCACTGGTGTCACTGCGTGCACTGGTGTTACTGTGTGCACTGGTGTTACTGTATGCACTAGTGTTACTGTGTGCACTGGTGTTACTGTGTGCACTGGTGTCACTGCGTGCACTGGTGTTACTGTGTGCATTAGTTTTACTGTGTGTACACTGGTGTCACTGCGTGCACTGGTGTTACTGTGTGCATTGGTGTCACTGTGTGTACTGGTGTTATTGTGTGCATTGGTGTC
The DNA here is from genome assembly GCA_020271785.1 of Procambarus virginalis. Classification (NCBI taxonomy): domain Eukaryota; kingdom Metazoa; phylum Arthropoda; class Malacostraca; order Decapoda; family Cambaridae; genus Procambarus; species Procambarus virginalis. Next base: position 41,143 of record WNGS01158997.1, read on the forward strand.
ACTGTGTGCACTTGTGTTACTGTGTGCATTGGTGTCACTGTGTGTACTGGTGTTACTGTGTGCATTGGTGTCACTGTGTGTACTGGTGTTACTGTGTGCATTGGTGTCACTGTGTGTACTGGTGGTACTGTGTGCATTGGTGTCACTGTGTGTACTGGTGTTACTGTGTGCATTGGTGTCACTGTGTGTACTGGTGTTACTGTGTGCATTGGTGTCACTGTGTGTACTGGTGTTACTGTGTGCATTGGTGTCACTGTGTGTACTGGTGTTACTGTGTGCATTGGTGTCACTGTGTGTACTGGTGTTACTGTGTGCATTGGTGTCACTGTGTGCACTTGTGTTACTGTGTGCACTTGTGTTACTGTGTGTACTGGTGTTACTGTGTGCACTATTGTTATTGTGTGTACTGGTGTTACTGTGTACATTGGTGTCACTGTGTGTACTGGTGTTACTGTGTGCATTGGTGTCACTGTGTGCACTTGTGTTACTGTGTGCACTTGTGTTACTGTGTGTACTGGTGTTACTGTGTGCACTAGTGTTACTGTGTGTACTGGTGTTACTGTGTGCATTGGTGTCACTGTGTGTACTGGTGTTACTGTGTGCATTGGTGTCACTGTGTGTACTGGTGTTACTGTGTGCACTTGTGTTACTGTGTGTACTGGTGTTACTGTATGCACTAGTGTTACTGTGTGTACTGGTGTTACTGTGTACACTGGTGTTACTGTGTACACTGGTGTTAGTGTGTGTATTGGTGTTACTGTGTGCACTGGTGTCACTGCGTGCACTGGTGTCAATGTGTGCACTTGTGTTACTGTGTACACTGGTGTTAGTGTGTACACTGGTGTTACTGTGTACACTGGTGTTACTGTGTGCACTGGTGTCACTGTGTGCACTGGTGTTACTGTATGCACTGGTGTTACTGTGTACACTGGTGTTACTGTGTACACTGGTGTTACTGTGTACACTGGTGTTAGTGTGTGTACTGGTGTTACTGTATGCACTGGTGTTACTGTGTACACTGGTGTTACTGTGTACACTGGTGTTAGTGTGTGTACTGGTGTCACTGTGTGTACTGGTGTTACTGTATGCACTGGTGTTACTGTGTACACTGGTGTTACTGTGTACACTGGTGTTACTGTGTACACTGGTGTTACTGTGTACACTGGTGTTACTGTGTACACTGGTGTTACTGTGTACACTGGTGTTACTGTGTACACTGGTGTAAGTGTGTACACTGGTGTTACTGTGTGTACTTGTGTTACTGTGTACACTGGTGTTACTGTGTACACTAGTGTTACTGTGTGTACTGGTGTTACTGTATGCACTGGTGTTACTGTGTACACTGGTGTTACTGTGTACACTGGTATTAGTGTGTACACTGGTGTTACTGTGTACACTGGTGTTAGTGTGTACACTGGTGTTAGTGTGTACACTGGTGTCACTGTGTGTACTGGTGTTACTGTATGCACTGGTGTTAGTGTGTACACTGGTGTTAGTGTGTACACTGGTGTCACTGTGTGTACTGGTGTTACTGTGTACACTGGTGTTACTGTGTACACTGGTGTTAGTGTGTACACTGGTGTTACTGTGTACACTGGTGTTAGTGTGTACACTGGTGTTACTGTGTACACTGGTGTTACTGTATGTACTGGTGTTACTGTGTACACTGGTGTTACTGTATGTTCTGGTGTTACTGTGTACACTGGTGTTACTGTGTACACTGGTGTTAGTGTGTGTACTGGTGTTCCTGTGTACACTGGTGTTACTGTGTACACTGGTGTTACTGTGTACACTGGTGTTACTGTGTACACTGGTGTTACTGTGTACACTGGTGTTAGTGTGTGTACTGGTGTTACTGTGTACACTGGTGTTACTGTGTACACTGGTGTTAGTGTGTGTACTGGTGTTACTGTGTACACTGGTGTTAGTGTGTACACTGGTGTTACTGTGTACACTGGTGTTAGTGTGTACACTGGTGTTACTGTGTACACTGGTGTTACTGTGTGTACTGGTGTTACTGTGTACACTGGTGTTAGTGTGTGTACTGGTGTTACTGTGTGCACTGGTGTTACTGTGTGCACTGGTGTTACTGTGTGCACTGGTGTTACTGTGTGTACTGGTGTTACTGTGTGTACTGGTGTTACTGTGTGCACTAGTGTTACTGTGTGCACTAGTGTTACTGTGTGCACTGGTGTTACTGTGTGTACTGGTGTTACTGTGTGTACTGGTGTTACTGTGTGTACTGGTGTTAGTGTGTACACTGGTGTTACTGTGTGCACTGGTGTTACTGTGTGCACTGGTGTTACTGTGTGTACTGGTGTTACTGTGTACACTGGTGTTAGTGTGTACACTGGTGTTACTGTGTGCACTGGTGTTACTGTGTGTACTGGTGTTACTGTGTGCACTGGTGTTACTGTGTGTACTGGTGTTACTGTGTGCACTGGTGTTACTGTGTGCACTGGTGTTAGTGTGTACACTGGTGTTACTGTGTACACTGGTGTTAGTGTGTACACTGGTGTTACTGTGTACACTGGTGTTACTGTGTACACTGGTGTTATTGTGTACACTGGTGTTACTGTGTACACTGGTGTTACTGTGTGTACTGGTGTTACTGTGTGTACTGGTGTTACTGTGTGTACTGGTGTTACTGTGTACACTAGTGTTACTGTGTGCACTGGTGTTACTGTGTTTACTGGTGTTACTGTGTGTACTGGTGTTACTGTGTGCACTGGTGTTACTGTGTACACTAGTGTTACTGAGTGTGTACTGGTGTTACTGTGTGTACTGGTGTTACTGTGTGTACTAGTGTTACTGTGTGCACTAGTGTTACTGTGTGTACTGGTGTTGCTGTGTACACTAGTGTTACTGTGTGTACTGGTGTTACTGTGTGTACTGGTGTTACTGTGTGTACTGGTGTTACTGTGTACACTAGTGTTACTGTGTGTACTGGTGTTACTGTGTGTACTGGTGTTACTGTGTACACTAGTGTTACTGTGTGTACTGGTGTTACTGTGTGTACTGGTGTTACTGTGTGTACTGGTGTTACTGTGTGTACTGGTGTTACTGTGTGTACTGGTGTTACTGTGTGTACTAGTGTTGCTGTGTACACTAGTGTTACTGTGTGTACTGGTGTTACTGTGTGTACTGGTGTTACTGTGTGTACTGGTGTTACTGTGTGTACTGGTGTTACTGTGTGTACTAGTGTTACTGTATGCACTAGTGTTACTGTGTACACTAGTGTTACTGTGTGTACTGGTGTTACTGTGTGTACTGGTGTTACTGTGTGTACTGGTGTTACTGTGTGCACTAGTGCTACTGTATGTGTACTGGTGTTACTGTGTGTACTGGTGTTACTGTGTACTCACCTATTTGTACTCACCTATTTGTGCTTGCAGGATCGAGCATTGACTCTTGGATCCCACCTTTCCAGCCATCGGTTGTTTACAGCAATGACTCCTGTCCTATTTCCCTATCATACCTAGTCCTAAAAGTATGAATAGTATTTGCTTCCACGACCTGTTCCCCAAGTGCATTCCATTTTTCCACTACTCTCACGCTAAATGAAAACTTCCTAACATCTCTGTGACTCATCTGAGTTTCCAGTTTCCACCCATGTCCCTTCGTTCTGTTATTATTACGTGTGAACATTTCATCTATTTCCACTTTGTCAATTCCCCTGAGTATTTTATATGTCCCTATCATATCTCCTCTCTCCCTTCTTTTCTCTAGTGTCGTAAGGTTCAGTTCCTTCAGACGCTCTTCATATCCCATCCCTCGTAACTCTGGGACAAGCCTCGTCGCAAACCTCTGAACCTTCTCCAGTTTCCTTATGTGTTTCTTCAGGTGGGGGCTCCATGATGGCGCGGCATACTCTAAGACAGGTCTCACGTAGGCAGTGTAAAGCGCCCTGAAAGCCTCCTCATTTAGGTTTCTGAATGAAGTTCTAATTTTCGCCAGTGTAGAGTACGCTGCTGTCGTTATCCTATTTATATGTGCCTCAGGAGTTAGATTAGGTGTCACATCCACTCCCAGATCTCTTTCTCGAATCGTTACAGGTAGGCTGTTCCCCTTCATTGTGTACTGTCCCTTTGGTCTCCTATCACCTGATCCCATTTCCATAACTTTACATTTACTGGTGTTAAACTCCAGTAGCCATTTCCCTGACCATCTCTGCAACCTGTTTAAGTCCTCTTGGAGGATCCTACAATCCTCGTCTGTCACAACTCTTCTCATTAATTTTGCGTCATCCGCAAACATTGACATGTATGATTCCACTCCTGTAAACATGTCATTTACGTAAATTAGAAAGAGGATTGGTCCCAGCACCGATCCTTGAGGTACTCCACTTGTTACTGTTCTCCAGTCCGACTTCTCGCCCCTTACCATTACCCTCTGGCTCCTTCCTGTTAGGTAGTTCTTCACCCATTCTAGGGCCTTTCCGCTTACTCCTGCCTGCCTCTCAAGTTTGTATAGCAGTCTCATGTGCGGTACTGTATCAAAGGCCTTTTGGCAGTCAAGAAATATGCAGTCTGCCCAGCCTTCTCTGTCCTGCCTTATCCTTGTTACTTTATCATAGAATTCTAAAAGGTTTGTTAGGCATGATTTCCCTGTCCAGAACCCATGTTGGTGCTTGTTTACAAACCCAATGCTCTCCAGGTGCTCAACAAGTCTTAGCCTAATTATTCTTTCAAGTATTTTGCAGGGGATGCTTGTCAATGATACGGGTCTGTAGTTAAGTGCCTCCTCCCTATCACCTTTCTTGAAAATCGGTACGACATTTGCCTCCTTCCAGCAACTAGGCAATTCTCCCGACATAAGTGACTCATTAAAGATCATTGCCAGAGGCACGCTGAGAGCCTGCGCTGCCTCTTTAAGTATCCACGGTGATACTTTGTATGGTCCAACAGCTTTATTTGCATCCAGTGTTGTCAACTGTTTCATTACCTCCTCTGCTGTCACCTCTATATCTGATAGGCTTTCATTTAGGGTAATCGCTTCTAACAATGGGAGCTACTCAGGCTCGGTTGTGAACACTCCATGGAAATTTGCATTCAGTACCTCGCAGATTTCCTTGTCGCTTTCTGTATATGCCCCTTCTGTTTTCCTCAGTCTTGTCACTTGGTCATTTACCGACATCTTCCTTCTTATATGGCTATGTAGCAATTTAGGTTGCTTTTTCGCTTGGACTGCAATATCACTCTCATAATTTCTTTCCGACACTCGTCTTATGTTAATGTAATCATTCCTAGCTCTGTTACATCTAATCCTGTTGTCCTCTGTCCTTTGTCTTCTGTACTTCCTCCACTCCCTCCTGCTTCTCACCTTTGCTTCCTGACATTGTCTATTAACCATGGGTTATTATATTCCCTCCTGCTTTTTTCCTTTATTGTTGGAATAAATCTCTCTTCAGCCTCCTTGCATTTCAATATGACTTGGTTCATCATACCTTGCACTGTTTTTCCTCCAAGTTCTTCCTCCCACTGCACTTCTCCCAGTAGTCCC
>WNGS01158997.1:58843-75279 GCA_020271785.1 Procambarus virginalis
TTTATGTGAGAACTTGGCGGTCAATGGTGGTGCGTGCTTCATAATTATAGGTGCAGTTTGTGACAAGTTTTCCCTTGATGCTGATGTCTGGATACTCACCATCCAGTGTTGTGGTAATGGGCACGACGCTCACCTAAGCGTTCCAGTATTCATTCTGGTGCCACACTTTATTTTCCTACTTCTTACTCTTGTTTGTAACATGTTTTCTACCTTTAACTCTTATGATTTTCTCATTTTTCCAATCAGAGAATATACTTGCATTTTTTTCTTAAAATATAATTGCACATTATTACATACTTTTTGAAGGAAAATGGCCACTGCTTTTCGAAAGAAAAACAGAAGCGTTTCTGATGGGGAAAGAAGAGACAATTGCACAGCGCGATCCGCAGGCGCAGTGCAGGCAGTACTGGGTGGCTTATAAATAGCGACGGAAGAGGAGTCCTGCCACGGGAGACATCTCCCGTCACGCAGGGTGCAGTCGCACCTCCACAGATCTCCAGTATCATCTATTGATACTGGTAATGACTCAAATTGGCCACCACTTACGGGCTATTCATCCCCGTGCCACCTTTTGGGTGGCTTAACCTTTATCAATCAATCAATCAATCGAGTCCTGCCCTCACTCTGTTCCCGCCACGGACCGCTGCACACGAAACACCAGCCCGCCTTCCCTTCCTGCAAGCGTCTGCTTTCCCTGTCTTGCTTTACGAACTTCGTCTCTCCCTTCTTTACTCCCGCTGCAAAGGGGGAAAATTAAAAGGGGGGTGCAGCGCCGGTCCCCAAGTGTTCCGCTGTCCGCAGCTAATAATTGCCTTTACAGCTATTCTAGGTGCTAGTAAGCCCTACCTTAAGTCAAGCAATCCTTATCTCCTTATTCCTTGGCGTCACGGCCTCACGGCCTGGGGTTAAATTTCTCCTACATTGTCATATCAGGCTTTTCCCAGTCTCTATGTATATTTCTGCACGCCTGATTGATTTCCGTATTAATTCAGCTAGGATTTACCATTATGTCTTTCGGGCCTCGTGGTCGGGCTTCATTAAGTGTTTGTGATTTAATCACTTTATATTTACTCTTTGTGTCCTGCCTATTATACATAGTGTTATATAATTATTATACATTTGTACACTTGCCTTACTTCTAGTTCTAGACAATAAGCTATTAAATTTCTGCAGATTTTTATTTACCTTGTTACTAGGCTATAAGCATACTCTTATTTTACTACGGATGTACATTTTAAGTTGATTTGATGTACTCAGAGTTAAACACAGCCATTTGTTAAGTCTTACTTATAGTCGCCTCATTTACATGATCTGCAGAAATTATTTTACTTGTACTTCTACTACGTAATAAATAAGCCCCCATACTGTCAGTTTCTTTTTCCCCTGATCAGAAACAGTTCTCCCATGGTGAATGCACTACTGCGCATGTGATCATTTGCTGAGGGGTCTGGTCGAATGTTATCTTATATAACCGTTTCGGACACCGTCCTTTCAGCACATAAACAACAGATCCGTTCACAAATAGGTTTGTATACACGAACCCTTTCATATATTCATGTGCGCTGGCTTATGTTCGCTGCTGTTCTCGTCTTCCAAGACACTATTATGACAAAAACGAGACAATAGAAGTTGATAATAAGTTAGGAACATTAATAAAAACATGGCACTTGATCATATACTGCCATGTTCTCAGAGGATAACCTCTCTCACTCGACCATTAACCGTAGGGGTGCCATAGGGCTGCATCCTAGAACCCCCTCTCCTATTTCTTATATACATCAATGATCTGCCTAATGTCTCCAACTTTCTTAAACATACATTGTTTGCTGATGATACTACCCCTCATCTATTCAGACCCCAACCCGTTCATATTAAATAATGTTGGAAACAATGAATTAAAAAAGTCCACTTATTGATGTCAATCAACAAACTCACACTAAACATAAAAAAGACCTACTACATCTTATTTGGAAGCAAATCAATAAATGCAATTCAGATTCAGATAGACAATGTTAACATCAGCAACAAAAATTACCGAAAGCCTTTTCCTAAACTTAGACAAGAGACTCAACTTCAGCACTCACATTCAACACATAACTAAAAAAGTCTCTAAAACAGTTGGAATACACTCTAAGATTAGATATTATGTACCCTGTTCAGCTCTCTTCTCACTATGTTATGCACTTATCTATCCCTATCTTGCTTATGGTATCTGTGCATGGGGTTCAACCTCTGCAAACTACCTCAAGTCCATCATCACCCAGCAAAAATCTGCTATCAGAACAATAACAAACTCTGCTTTCAGACAACACACAACCCCGCTGTTTAAATCCCTAAACATGCTGAACATAACTTCACTCCACACATTCTCTTGTGCCAATTACATTTACAAAACCCTTTTCTTAAGTGCAAACCCTGTTCTGAAACTCTTACTGGACAAATGTAATTGAACACATAATTGTGATGGTGCGGAATGTTACCATTGTAATGACACCATTGTAATAACCCTTGCTTTACCTTACTCTGCTCTCTCTTTCCCTTCACTCAATACCCCAGCTTAACACTGTTACAGTTCAGTATGACCCCTCACTGAACTGCTACGAATATAAGCTGAATATTAAATGAGGAAGGACACAACAAGAATAGGGGTTATTAATTTGTAACTAATAATTAAAATCATTAAACACTGACACCAACTTCCCGATTTATAAATGAATGTGTCTAAATTATTGTTTCCCCAGGAAGGAGCTATGGTCTGCACATATCATTACATAATCACCACACCAGACATAAATATCTCTTTGAAATCCCCAGAGTCAAACTTAATCTATGTAAATACTCTATACAATAAAGGGACCTAGTCTACGGAACTCACTCCCTGACGAATTGAAAAGCTCTCCAAATGTTGCTTTATTCAAAAATAGAACCAAAATGTACCTAATTTCACCTTCATAGTTTCCTATCTGGTGCTTTAAACTCGCCCACTATTCAGTGGGAGTTAATCCTCTGGATCCACTGTATTTTGTTACCCAATCACCCAATATATATATACCCAAGCCATGAAACTTTACCATTTGTAATCATTGATATCATCTTATATTATTGTTGTTATATTGAACACATATTGTGTGCAACCCAAACACCAATATATATATATATATATATATATATATATATATATATATATATATATATATATATATATATATATATATATATATATATATATATATATATATATATATATATATATATATATATACCTAAGCCTTACAACTTTACCATTAAACATTGCTGTCATCCTATATTGTGCTATCAGTGTGCTTTAATGTGCCTGCTAATCTTTGTCACATTATCAGTCAAGCTATCCATGCTTTCAATCAAAGGTTTCAGTGTGCTTTAATATACCTATTAATCTGTCATTTTTTTTACAATGTACCTGTTAACATTTTATAAATTTTGCTAGAAATTACCTCTTTAATATTATCTGTTAGATTAAGGACCTGCTCGAAACGCTGAGCGTACTAGTGGCTTTACAAGACTGTAAACACATCATAATCCGTGGTGGTGATAAACACACCAGTCTCCATGGTGTAGTGTAAGACACTCGCATGGCGTTCCTCCAGCGCTTTGTCATGGGTTCGTATCCTGGCCGGGGAGGATTTACTGGGCGCAAATCCTTAACTGTAGCCTCTTTTTAACGCAACAGTAAAATGTGTACTTGGATGAAAAAACGATTCTTCGCGGCAGGGATCGTATTCCAGGGACCTGCCCGAAACGCTACGCGTACTAGTGGCTGTACAAGAATGTAACAACTCTTGTATATATCTCAAAAAAAAAAAAAAAAAAAAATGTGCTCTCATAAACCCAATGTAACTTCTTGTATATGTAAATAAATAAATAAATAAATAAATAAATAAATAAATAAATAAATAAATAAATAAATAAATAAATAAATAAATAAATAAATAGTATTTAAGTTAGGTTCTTTAAATTTATCCTTATACAATTTAATGAATAAGATTTTCCGCTTTAACATCTTTATATTATGATGATCACATCAACACATCAACACTAAAATAGGTAGAATGAGTGGGTGAGGTTGTAATGGGGGGGAGGGAAATAGAATAACGAGTAAGTGGGAAGTGAGTAGGATAAGTAGAAGAGGTAGAAGGGTAGATAGGTAGAAGTAGGAAAGTAGATAGTAGAAGTAGAAGAGTAGATAGTAGAAGAAGAGAGTAGAAGAAGAAATGCTAGAAATAGAGAAGTGAGAAATTGCTGCCACCATCCATTCTAGACCATTACATACAAGACAAGGAATGGAACTTGTCTGTACCAAAAGATGTTATTACATGTTTCAACTCTAAACATGTACTCATTAATCTCATGAAACCAGTAACCGCTGAGGTTTTCTCATCTCACTCAAAACTCTAGGGAACAAAGTTAAAGACCATTTAACGAATAATTTCAATTATATTTCACACACTAAGTATCATAATTTAAGCAATGTTCAAGATATATATATATATGTAAAGTGAGTCATCATCCAAGAATCTGAGAACCCTACAACTGACTGCCCCTGATCATCACACAACACTTGTAAAACACGACCAAGTCACCTTAATGTTCAACTCACCAAGTGTCTGAGGCTCTGTTTCGTTGAATAGAGAGAGAGGAGGGGGGGGTCTGTAGTTGACAGAGACTGTCCTGCCCCGCCGGCTGACAGCCTCCCTGGTTTGGCTGTTCTTCTGTCTTATCCTCCTTCTTCTCGTCGTCTCCTCTCGAATCGATAGCTCTCCGAGTATATATTGGGAAACCTAGTAGCTAACTCCGCCCACAAGTAGATAGCCTCCGGCACTCTACCAGCCACTCCTTAAACGTCGGCATATTTGAAGGCTACCAGGCTAAATTATAAGATTAGCGGGAGCCAGGTGAGATTTGCATGATCTGACCTCAGGTCACTTGGTTGTCATTAACACTTACAGGTGTGAGATCCAAGCCGACAAACTGGCGCCTCTCAAATTCCTTGTCTGTGACTCACTGAACTATACGTAAATATTAAATATAACTAACCCAAACACCTTTAAGGTGTTACATCTTTCCTTCTCCCCGAAAATAAAGTTTTTGCAACACTGCTAAAGCAAGCTAGCTGTGTGCAACAACTTTATTAACGAAAAAAACATCCTAGCTAAACACATATACATCATCCTACTCTAAAAAATGAAATATGTAGACAGATGTCCATTGTCTCTGGCTGGGCGACATCACTGCTTGGTCTTGTAGATAGTCCTGTACCACGTTTCTTCAACACAACTGCCTCCGTCGCTTCTCCGTCGTTAACGCACAACAACTCTTGCCAACCTGGAAGCCGTTACTACTTGAACTGCGCACAGGACCGTGGAATTCGGTTGTCCCAGTTGATCTGTAATTGGCCCTACGTCAGTCACCATGAGAGACGTATATTGGGGTTCTTCACAGCTGTAGGGACTACAAGTTTCGAGACATCCATATAGTTGGCACCGTAGAAATCCCATCCTACTTCTTCCCTCCCTGTTGCTCCAGCACGCCTCCTTCAGAGAGCCACTTCTGACAGCCACATCAAGTCCGCACGACACAGGAGGAATCACTCAACAGAGCAACATGCTTGTAGGAGGGGCGGCTGGTTAAGGCAAACGATCCTGTCCTGCAATTACGCTCCATGCAATGATGCTGACACCAGCAAAGGACACTAGGCATCGTGTCTCACTCAGCTTAGTCTTATCTTCTCTTCTTCTTCTCTCTTCTTTCTTCTTTTTTTCCTCTCTTCTCTCTTCCTCCTCCCATGGGTCTTTGACAAGCGACCTGGGGTCCATTGGGGTCCGTCCGTCCTGGGGTCCATCCTGCGTAGACCGATGTTGGTGGGACAGACTGGAGTCGTTGTTGCTCCTCTTCCATCTTTACTGGGTCGTCTGGGGTCATGTGCAGAACGACCTGGGTCCACTGGGGCCCGTCCGTCTTGGGGTCCACTGGGGTCCGTCCGTCCTGGGGTCCACTGGGGTCCGTCCGTCCGTCCTGGGGTCCACTGGGGTACATTTGTCCTAGGGTCCACTGGGTAGACCATTTGAACTGACCGAGAGGGATGCATCTTGGGGGGTCCCCCGGGGTGATGGTGGTGGTGGTGGACCCATGACATCCAGGTAAGGGGCTGGTGGTGGTGATAAACGCCCCGAGTGTGGTACAAAGCAGCCATCTCTCTCTGTGCGCCTCTCTTCTGGCTTCAACCTGGGAATTGAACATAAAGGCAACAATACCATGTTCCAAGATGCTGTGTGACCCTGTAGTTTGTATAGGGTCACAGTCTAGTCATAACGCTCTCCTCCTGGCAAAAACTACACTTAAAATGTAATAATCCAATTAACACTGAATGATACTGACTTGGTGGAACATAAGACAGTACTAGAGTAAAGTTAGGGGAAGAGAGAATAAGATCGTCACTACTTTTAAATTGTCACTAAAGGAATCTCCACAAAAAATATCAATACTAACAGAGACCAAACACTAGCCTAACTTAACTGTATCGTTCTTAATCTTAAGTACTTAATTAGCCGTTACTCCCACCCTTATCCTACAGCCACCTACGTGACCCAGAGTGTTTCCCTCGCGTCTCTGCGGGTCCACAACTCAAACTTTTGCCACAGCCTGTGACCAGACTATCTAACGTCGAGCGTCCTCAACGTGAAGTCTACTGACATACTAAGCCTCCCCCTAGCATGCTGTACAATACCAGTACACCTCGGGTTATTGCGCTCAAATGGAGTAAAACAGTCGATCACAATAATCTGAGCAGAACCACCACTTAAAACTACTTAAGAAATACACCTGCCACTCCCCAACTGACCTGGAGACCAGCGGAGGCTGGGTGTCCCCCTGGGACATGCGGGGGTCACCTGTCACACTCAGCTGACCTCCACTACCACCAACCGCTAAGTTCCCAAATCACCAAATCTTATCACTAGCATAAATCACTACACACGCAAGTTCTGGTGAACATTCCCTGAACTTCACAAAACTCACAAAATCACTAGAACACATCGCCAGAGAATCACTTTCTCCTAACCTGAAAAAAACTCGCTAACTCGCGAATATTAACCACCTGTCAAGATCTCCCTGATAGCGCCTGAGCGGCAAAAGGACACGTGAGACTGAACAATGTTAAATTAACACCTGCTACATTAAACATTGTTCAACACCGCTGCCATCATTGTAACGGGGGGGGGGAGGGAAATAGAATAACGAGTAAGTGGGAAGTGAGTAGGATAAGTAGAAGAGGTAGAAGGGTAGATAGGTAGAAGTAGGAAACTAGATAGTAGAAGTAGAAGAGTAGATAGTAGAAGAAGAAATGCTAGAAATAGAGAAGTGAGAAATTGCTGCCACCATCCATTCTAGACCATTTCATACAAGACAAGGAATGGAACTTGTCTTGTATGAAGATAAATAACAAAAGATGTTATTACCATGTTTCAACTCTAAACATGTACTCATTAATCTCATGAAACCAGTAACCGCTGAGGTTTTCTCATCTCACTCAAAACTCTAGGGAACAAATTTAAAGACCATTTAACGAATAATTTCAATTATATTTCACACACTAAGTATCATAATTTAAGCAATGTTCAAGATATATATGTAAAGTGAGTCATCATCCAAGAATCTGAGAACCCTACAACTTACTGCCCCTGATCATCACACAACACTTGTAAAACACGACCAAGTCACCTTAATGTTCAACTCACCAAGTGTCTGAGGCTCTGTTTCGTTGAATAGAGAGAGAGGAGGGGGGGGTCTGTAGTTGACAGAGACTGTCCCGCCCCGCCAGCTGACAGCCTCCCTGGTTTGGCTGTTCTTCTGTCTTATCCTCCTTCTTCTCGTCGTCTCCTCTCGAATCGATAGCTCTCCGAGTATATATTGGGAAACCTAGTAGCTAACTCCGCCCACAAGTAGATAGCCTCCGGCACTCTACCAGCCACTCCTTAAACGTCGGCATATTTGAAGGCTTCCAGGCTAAATTATAAGATTAGCGGGAGCCAGGTGAGATTCGCATGATCTGACCTCAGGTCACTTGGTTGTCATTAACACTTACAGGTGTGAGATCCAAGCCGACAAACTGGCGCCTCTCAAATTCCTTGTCTGTGACTCACTGAACTATAGGTATATATTAAATATAACTAACCCAAACACCTTTACGGTGTTACATCGTGTAGGTAGGATGGGAGGGTGAGGTGTAGGTAGAATGGGTGGGTGAGGTGTGGGTAGGATGGGAGGGTGAGGTGTAGGTAGGATGGGAGGGTGAGATGTAGGTACGATGCGTGAGGGCAGAAGTGGGTGTAGGTAGGATGGGTTGGAGTGGGAGTTAGTGTAGCTAGGATGGGTGGGTGATGTGTAGTTAGGATGAATGGGGGCGAGAGTAGGTGTAGGTAGGATGGGTGGGGCCTTACCTTACCTTGAAGTGTTTCCGGGGCTTAGCGTCCCCGCGGTCCGGTCGTCGACAAGGCTTCCTCGTTGCTGGACTGGTCAACCAGGCTGTTTGACGCGGCTGATCGCAGCTTTGACGTACGAATCACAGCCTGATTGATCAGGTATCCTTCTGAGGTGTTTATCCAGTTCTCTCTCTTGAACACTGTGAGGGGTCGGCCAGTTATGCCCCTTATGTGTAGTGGAAGCGTGTTGAACAGTCTCAGGCCTCTGATGTTGATAGAGGTCTCTCTCAGAGTACCTGTTGTATCTCTGCTATTCAACGGGGGTATTCTGCACATCCTGCCATGTCTTCAGGTCTCATGTGATGTTATTTCTGTGTGCAGGTTTGGGACCAGCCCCTCTACTATTTTCCACGTGCAAATTATTATGTATCTCTCCCGCCTGCGCTCAAGGGAATACAGATTTAGGGTCTTTAATCGTTCCCAGTAGTTTAAATGTTTTACTGAGTAGATTCTAGCAGTAAAGGTCTGCACGCTCTCTAGGTCAGCAATTTCTCCAGCTTTGAAAGGGGCTGTCATTGTGCAGCAGTACTCCACTCTAGAGAGCACTAGCGTTTTGAAAAGTATCATCATCGGTATAGCATCTCTAGTGTGAAAAGTTCTTGTTATCCAACCTGTGATTTTTCTTGCAGTTGTGACGGCCACTTTATTGTGTCCTTTGAAGGTAAGGTATTCCGACATGAGTACACCCAAATCCTTTACATTGCCTTTTCGTTCTATGTTATGATTTGACTGAGTTTTGTACGTGGTTTCCGTTTTATATTTTTATTTTTTTCCGTAGCGCATGAGCTGGAACTTATCTTCGTTAAACACCATATTATTTTCTGTAGTCCATAGAAAGACCTGATTTACGTCTGATTGGAGGTTTGCCGTGTCCTCTATGTTGTCTACTCTCATGAAAATCCTAGTGTCATCTGCAAAGGATGATGAGTGAGGGTGATGGGCACGGGTGGGTGAGGTATAGGTGGGATGGGTGGGGGCTGGACTGGAAGATGTAGGTAGGATGGGTGGGTGAGGTGTAGGTAGGATGGGTGGGTGAGGTGTAGGTAGGATGGGTGGGTGAGGTGTAGGTAGGATGGGTGGGTGAGGTGTAGGTAGGATGGGTGGGTGTAGTGCTGGTAGGATGGGTGGGGGCTGGAGTGGGTAAGGTGTAGGTAGGATGGGAGAGTGAGGTGTGGGTAGGATGGTGGGGGGCGGGAGAGGGTGAGATGTAGGTTGGAAGAGTGGGGGGGGAGTGGGTGAAGTGTAGGTAGGATAGATGGGTGAGGTGTAGGTAGGATGGGTTGATAAGGTATAGGTAGGATGGGTTGGGACGAGAGTGGGTGAGGTGTAAGTAAGATGGGTAGGTGAAGTTCAAGTTCAAGTATGTTTATTGAGACAAGAAAAAAATACAGATCAAAGGGATAGAGTAGTTTAGGCTATTTCTACCCACCTCTACTTCAAGTCCCTCAAGGGGCGCACAAATTCAGTGAGTACAAATACACAAATCACAATACAAGAATCCCATTTAACATTCCAGGTTAATATAGTAAGCACAGCATATAAGTGTTACACTCTTGGGGCAAAATTCTTGTAGCTCCTAAGTATACTGTCTATCATACCATTATCACACAACCAAACAATTTGATGTTGTACACTACTTATTTCATTATTGCTGTAGTTGTCAATAAGTTGATACACTAATACATAATGTTCTAAGGTGTGGGCGTGCGGCATACTACATAATTTACACTCCTTATCTTTTTCACTGACATCAACACCGTATTGCCAGATATATTTGTATCCTAATCTTAATCTCATATAAATTGAATCCTTCCAAGTAGACTTTCCTCCACAATAGGTAGGATGAAGTGTAGGTAGGATACTTGTTTAACGGGGTTCTGGGAGTTTTCTACTTCCCAAGCCCGGCCCGAGGCCAGGCTTGACTTGTGAGAGCTTGGTCCAACAGGCTGTTGCTTGGAGCGACCTGCAGGCCGACAAATCCACCACAGCCCGGTTGGTCTGGCACTTCTTGAAGAAAACTATCTACGCATCTCTTGAAGATGTCCACGGTTGTTCCGGCAATATTTCTTATGCTTGCTGGGAGGGTGTCGAACAACCGTTGACCTCTGATGATTATAGTGTTCTCTGATTGTGCCTATGGCACCTCTGCTCTTCACTGGTTCTATTCTGCATTTTCTTCCATATCGTTCACTCCAGTACGTTGTTATTTTACTGTGTAGATTTGGTACTTGGCCCTCCAGTATCTTCCAGGTGTATATTATTTGATATCTCTCTCGTCTTCTTTCTAGTGAGTACATTTGGCGGGCTTTGAGACGATCCCAATAATTTAGGTGCTTTATCGCGTCTATGCGTGCCGTATATGTTCTCTGTATTCCCTCTATTTCAGCAATCTCTCCTGCTCTGAAGGGGGAAGTGAGTACTGAGCAGTTCCCAAGACGGGACAACACAAGTGACTTGAAGAGTACAATCATTGTGATGGGATCCCTGTATTTGAAAGTTCTCGTAATCCATGCTATCATTTTTCTGGCTGTCGCAATATTTGCTTGGTTATGCTCCCTAAACGTTAGATCGTCAGACATCATTATTCCCAAATCCATTACATGCTGTTTTCCTACTATGGGCACATTTGATTGTGTTTTGTACCCTGTATTATGTTTAAGGTCCTCATTTTTACCGTACCTGAGTACCTGGAATTTATCACTGTTAAACATCATGTTATTTTCTGATGCCCAGCCGAAAACTTTATTAATATCAGCTTGAAGTTTTTCAATGTCTTCAGCCGAGGTAATTTTCATACTGATTTTTGTGTCATCTGCAAAGGATGATACGAAGCTGTGACTTGTATTTTTGTCTATATCTGATATGAGAATAAGGAAAAGCAGCGGTGCCAGGACTGTACCCTGAGGTACAGAGCTTTTTAACTGCGCTTGGACTAGATTTTATATGGTTGTCCGTTACTTGCTGAGTCCTGTTAGACAGAAAACTGAGTATCCAGCCCCCTTCTAATAGAACGTCGGATTTTGACGTATACACTAAGGCCAAAATTTGTCAACTAGAAAATGGTAGCGGCTCGCGAAACTGACATAATGTCCGGTTTGGGTCATGTAGTAGGTTAGGATAAGAGAACTTTATTACGACAGTTTCTTGACGTTGGGAAGCCTTACGACGACTGGCTGCTTGAAACCATATTGGGTCTTCTAGTTGGTTGGGTTAGGGCACGTTAATAAACTTCCCTAAAACTTTGGGAGAGGGGGCGCCCGGGATTGAACCAGGGACCTCTCGATCTGCAGTCGAATGCTCTACCACTGAGCTACACCCCCATCTACTGCGGACCTTGAAAAGAGAAAGTGATGCTCACAAGGTCACCCTGGCAAACCTCAAAATTGGTTGCTGCTGAGTAAAATCTCTGCCCAGACCCGGGATCGAACCGGGGACCTTTAGATCTTCAGTCTAACGCTCTCCCAACTGAGCTATCTAGGCGTCCATTTGCATGAATCTACTTACTTTATATAAGTACTTTTCTGAACTACATGTTTAGTCTCTTAAATAAATTAAATTGACTCTTGTCAATTTATTTATTTATTTATTTATATAGAAGAAGGTACATTGGGTTTGTGAGGATACATAGCATGGTGTTAACATACTTGTAAAGCCAATAGTACTCGCAGCGTTTTGGGCAGGTCCTTAATATAACAGATAAAACAGATAATTTTAAGTAGGAAAATTCTAGCAGAATTTATAAAATGATAACAGGTACATTACAAGAAGAAAAAAATAAGATGAGAGAGATTAGTATGGGGTATATTAAAGCACATAGGTAGCTCTGATTGATTGCATTGACAGCTTGATTGGTAATTTAATAAAGATTATTAATAGGCACAATACAGCAAATTGATAGTACATGTAGGAAGACAGCAATGATCTCAATGGTAAAGTTGTTTGGATTAGGTACATAAAGATTGGGAGATTGGGTATCACTAGATACAGTGCAATTTTCTAGCACAAGGTAGGAAACTATGAAGATGAAATTAGGTACTTTTTGGTTGTGTTTTTGAATGAGGCAAAAGTTGGACAGCTTTTCAATTCATTAGGGAGTGAGTTCCAAGCACTAGGTCCCTTTATTTGCATAGAGTGTTTACACAGATTGTGTGTAACACAGACTGAGACTACTCAGTCACTTTACACAGACTGTACCTCCCAATCAGCTTAAGATAAAAACTAAGCACTACCTAATTAACTGCCTGCATGTAACCTACCCAGCTTACCCCTTAATGTCAACCCATGTCTGCAATTTTAAACAAAGCAGTTTGTCGACCAAATTGTATATTTGCTATTTTTCTGCCATGTTCCCCCTTTTTTATTTTTTTATTTTCTCAACACAATTTATACTTAAATCTCAATTAGTATTAAGTTTTAGTCTTTAGTGTTTTTCCTGCCCGAAACGCTTTGCGTAATATAGTGGCTTTAGGCATTGAATGTACTAGCTCTATCTATAAATCCATCAATATTTGTATTACACCTTGTATGTATGTACTTTACCTGAATAAACATTTGAATTTGAATCTGGAATTTGAATTTGATTACGTTTGACTCTGGGGATATCAAAGAGATATTTGTTTAGGGTGTGGTGATAATGGGTCCTATTACATCTGTCCAGGGAGGGTTTCAGTGCAGGATTTGCATTTAAAAACAGGGTTTGGTAAATGTAATTAACACAAGAGAATGTGTGGAGTGAGTTTATGTTAAGCATGTTTAACATGTTAAAGGATTAAAACAAGGGGTCTGAGTGTTGTCTGAAAGCAGAGTTTGTTATTATTCTGATAGCAGATTTTTGCTGGGTGATGATGGACTTGAGGTGGTTTGCAGTGGTAGACCCCCATGCACAGATACCATAATTAGGATAGGGATAGATTAGTGCATAATATTGTGAGAGGAGAGCAGAGTTAGGAACATAATATCTGATTTTGGTGAGTATACCAACTGTTTTAAAGACTTTCTTATTTATGTGTTGAATGTGGGTGCTGAAGTTGAGTCTTTTGTTTAGGAATAGGCCAAAAAACTTTCCATCACTTTTATTTCTGATATTAACATTGTCAATCTGTAGGTGAATTGCATTTGTTGATTTGCTCCCAAATAAGATGCAGTAGGTCTTTTCTATGTTTAGTGTTAGTTTGTTGGTTAACATCCATAAGTGGACTTTTTTAATTCATTATTTACAACATTATTTAGTGTGTGTGGGTTGGGGTTTGAGTAGATGAGGGTAGTATCATCAGCAAACAATATAGGTTTAAGAATGTTAGAGACATTAGGCAGATTATTGATGTATATAAGAAATAGGAGAGGTCCCAATTAAGATGCTGCCCTGTGGCACCCCTACATTTATTGGTAGAGTAGGAGAGGTTATATCAATGATGGCTACACATTGGTGTAGCCATAGATTGGTCTGGTCTTGTATAGCAAGAGTAGTGTCGCTCTATAAGTATCTCTGCATTATTAAACCTCTTTTAGAAACAATGAAGATTAACTTTAGGCTGAACAGTGAAGCTTACACAAGCAACTTCATTTTTGCTGCCGGTAACAACCTGGGAGACTATATCGAGTAAGTGTTATTGAGGCTCAGAGTTTCGTAAAAAAATATATGCACATTTAGGTTGATGTTTGCTATATTACCAAGTTGATCATCCCTTGTAAAAAAGTAACAACCAAAATGCTTAAGAATCCAAGGCAGACTAAAGGTATACTTAAATCATTAGACAAAAAACATGAATATGAGAAGAAATACAGGATTGGGGTCATTTGCAAAAAATCGGCAAAAAGCTACTCTTCAGGAAGAATAAAAACAATCTGTAATGAAGGTAAATGTAATCAAATAAAGCGTAACATTAAGATAACATGGAACACTATTTCACAGATACTGGGAAATAACGATATAATCCTAGCTCTCTCTTAAAACTAAATCTAGCAACATTTTCGAGATAGTAACTTTAATTAAAATACCTTAATTAAAAAAAAAGCATTCTGTTATAGCTCCGCGCATAAAATTGCTCCAAACCTTCCCTTATACTTTAAACCCAAGCCAACATGCATCAGAAAACTCTTGACCCCCTGACGGATTCGAACCCGGTCAGCCAGGGCCTCCATGCCCCTTGGTCGTGCTTAAAAGGCCACTCAGTCCATAAAAATTGTAATCATACTGAAATCAACAATTTTAGATGGATATCATTTGAACCATCTTTTTCCAAATTATTTGAAAAACTAATGTAGAAACTGATAGAATACTACTACTACTACTAATAATAATAATAATGTTAGTTTATTCAGGTAAAAGTACATACACATAAAATGAGTTACAAGCAGAATGTTGGATTTCTAGACAGAGTTAGTGTATACAATGCCTAAAGCTACTAATGCGCACAACGTTTCGGGCAAATGCAGAAGGTGGTAGTTACTGTGTCTACGTTGTGTACTGTTGTGTACTGTTGTATACTGTTGTGTGCTATTGTGTACTGTTGTGTACGTGTACTCACATGCGTTTAATGAAACGCCGCCCAGTTTCTTATTGTCCAAACTGCACTGTACCACTTAGTCATGCATCTCCCTATAGATTGTCCCCATTATTTTGTTTATATACAGAAGAGTTCTTACATTTTTTATACAGCCACTAGCATGCATAATGTTTCGGGCAAGTCATCTTAATGTTCCCCGGAATACGTCCCGCCAGTCCCATTTAACAACCAGGTACCATTCACTGCTGGGTGAAGAGGCGTACGGTTAAGGATTGGTGCCTAGTCAATCCTCTCCGGCCAGGATATGAACCCAGGCCAAATCGCTCGCGAAGCGAAGCGGCCTGACGGCTCAGTGGACAGCACTCGGTATTCATTGTCAAAGGTTTCGGGTTCGATCCCCGGCGGAGGTGGAAACTCATGGGCAGAGTTTCTTTCACCCTCATGCCCCCCTGTTAACCTAGAAGTAAATAGGTACCTGGGAGTTAGACAGCTGCTACGGGCTGCTTCCTAGGGATGTGTAACAAAAAGGAGGCCTGGTCGAGGACAGGGCCGCGGGGACGCTAAGCCCCGAAATCACCTCAAAATAACCTCAAGATAAGCACGGCAAGTGAGTTACCACTGCGCCATAGGGACTGCATTAATTGTATATGCAGGACAATCGTATGTTTTGCTTTCCTGATGTCCCTTGGGGTCACTTGTCAATCAATAGAAGCCTCGGTGAACTCCGATACCTTTGATATCGTTCACCTGATGTTCTTTTGTTATCATATTGGCATCCTCAGTGATATTTGAGCACTTTTTGAATATTTGGTGATACTGATGGTGCTGCATTGTGTTATACCGGATTTACCTGAGGGCCACTAACCCTAGTGGCCTCGACGAGGACAGGAAGCTGGCGGCTTGTCGAAGGTCCCCTCATTTGCCTTGATGATCTTTTCCAAGTCGATTTTAAAATTTAACAGAGTTTTAGTATTTACAACTTCGGCAGGTAGGTAGTTCCATGGGTTTATAACCCTGTGGGTGAAAAACCAGTCCATCATTACGGCTTGTTGAGCTTGTAACCGTTACTCCATGTTTGTGTTACATCTGACCGTTTGAAGAAATTATCCGATTCAACATCCACCAAATTGTTCAGTATTTTAAAAGTTTCGACGAGATCCGCCCTATCATGCCTGGTTTGCAGCGTTGTTAGCCCTGTGGCCCTCAACCGCTCCTGATACGAGAGTTGACTTTGTTCTGGAATGACTTTTGTTGGCCGGTGTTGCACTTTCTCTAGAGCAGCTATGTCCTTCTGAGGATAAGGTCTCCATGCTTGGATACAGTAATCCAGATGGGGCCGCACCAGAGATTTATACAGTTGAATCACTATCTTCTTTCCTTAAAGTCAAAAGTACGCTTGTGAGTCGTTCCGTTA
>WNGS01158997.1:78420-102359 GCA_020271785.1 Procambarus virginalis
TTAAAGAGCCGTTGAGTGTAACCTTGGATTGTCAATGAGCAATCTGAGTGCAGCAGTACACCGAGAACTTCAACAAGATCTTGTAGATCTGAGGCTAAGTGAATTGACACCAGTATTCCATCAATCATTATATACATCATGCAAGAGGAGCCACACTCTATGGATCATCCAATAAATCAGCAGACTTCCTAGATGTTACTGCTGCTGCTCGGCTTAGACTCGGTTTCAAGTATCTCTGGGAATTCTCATTATCTGCCGATGTAGACCTGACCAAATGTAAACTGTGTCAACAAAATTAATTTCGCACACCCTCCGTCACTTGTGATAGGAGTGCGAAAAGATACGTGAATTTAGAGACAATTCTATAACCATTGTTCCAAGCGATGTGTAAATATCTTCACAAATGATCTGCAACCAGAAATTTTACCCAAATATCCCCAGTTTGCTAACTGAACTTAGGTGTAACTGAGTGGATTGTAACTATCACACCGCTGCCCCACTGGATGGGGGGCGGTGTTGCAGGACAAACATAAATTTGATCACTAGTCTCCAAATGTCAGTTGCTTAATTTAGAACCTGTACTTGAGGTCGATCTCGAACCCATTGTTGATGTGACGACCTTATAATTGAATTTTGTAACTAGCTCATCAAGATACTAATCTTGCTTAGCTAAATGAATGTGGGGTTCAGTCCCTGAGCCCATTATGTGGCCTCTGTAACCCTTTCCACTACCGCCCCACAAGATGGTATGGGGTGCATAATAAATGAATTAAACTAACTATCTATCATTCACACCTATATTACAATGTCAGCTAGTTACAGAGTGGAGTGCGATTACAAGAGCACATATTTAACAGTAAGTCATCATACAGTTAAGGTAGGTGTTATCGCTAATACATAATAGTTTGACCAATGAGGATATTACAGAGTCATAGGGGAGCTTCTGTTTATTATTAGTCCTCACAATATACTACTGTTTCTTAATCTCATATGTCGTTTATCTACTGGAAGCGAAATGTGGATACAGTGCAAGGATTTCAGGTAATTTATCCATGGTAATAAGATAGGTTGCCATATCATACAAGTGAGCTTAGATTTATCTCTAAATGGCTCAATTTTACTACAATCCAAGATATTGTTCGAGTGTGTGTCCCTGTCTTTGTCCACACACTTTACACTTTACTTCATCTAGATCCCTATACAAGCCGAACTGCCAGAGATACCTGTAGCCAAGTCTTATACGAGCTGTGACAACACTGTTAGTCTACTGACTTTGTTACTTGCTCCATACACATGTTTTACTTCACACATTTCATTGTGATGAACAATGGACCTGCTAGTTCCAGTTTGCACAGTTCTACTTTCTTCAAATTCATCCAGGAGTTCTCATCTAATGACATTTTTAAGGGACCTATTTGATAATTCAAGATTCCGTTCAACACTGTCTTTATTTACTGCAGCCTTAGCAAGGGCGTCAACTTTGTCATGTTCCTGCAGGCCAATGTGAGAAGGAATCCACAACATTTTTATATTTACCCTCTTGCTAAGTATTCTTATATATCTACGTCTAGCTTCCAAGACAAGCACGTTATTACTTGATTGCAAACTGTTTATTGCTCGTAGTGAGGAAAGGGAATCAGAAATTACCTCAGGTATAATCACCGATAGCACTACAGACCATTACCCCACATTTCTCTTAACTAACATTAGCAAACCACCTCTAGAATCAAGGAAGCTAAGTTTTAGGCTGCACAATGAAACTGCATTAGCCAATTTTATAACTGCTGCTGATAATGTCAATTGGGAGTCCGAGTTAGGTAACATAGGGGACATCAACCTAGCAGTGCAATCTTTTCTTCAAAAAACTCTTAGCCTTTATAACACTCACTGTCCTATGCTTACAAAACAAGTCACAACCAAAAGGCTTAACAATCCCTGGCTAACAAAGGGAATACTTAAATCCATTAATAAAAAACATGACCTTGAGAAGAAGTATAGATTAGGTATTGTCTCCAAAGAATTCTCAAAGAATTACTCGTTATTGCTATCTAAGATAATTAGACGAGCTAAAACTAAATACTTCGAGGATAAATTTACCCAAATAAGGAGAAACATTAAAAAACTTGGAGCACAATTTCACAAATATTGGGATCAAAGAAGATTCTAAATAACAAACATACACTCCTGTCCAATAACGATGGTCAGCTTTCAGCCTCTGATTCTGCTATTGAGTTCAATAGGTTCTTCTCTTCTATTGGTTCTTCCCTTGCGAACGATATTCCATCCTCCAGTACTGGTGTTAACGACTATCTTACAGGTAACTATCCACAGT
This sequence comes from Procambarus virginalis, assembly GCA_020271785.1. Lineage (NCBI taxonomy): Eukaryota > Metazoa > Arthropoda > Malacostraca > Decapoda > Cambaridae > Procambarus > Procambarus virginalis. The sequence goes on from WNGS01158997.1 coordinate 80,753, forward strand.
CTCTGTACTTAAAGCCTATTAATTCCACTGAAGTCAATGAGATAATCCTTTCCCTTAAAACCAAGTCTAGTGCCCTTGAGGAAATACCAACTTTAATTTACAAAAAAGCCTCCAGAACTTTAGCCCCTGCAATTGCATTGCTCTTCAACAAGTCACTTGAACTCCAAACCTTTCCAGATATTCTAAAAAAAGCGAGAGTAACCCCTGTCCACAAATGTGGTGATCTCACAGATGTTACCAACTACAGACCTATATCAATCCTGCCTAACCTGTCAAAAATATTTGAGAAATTAATCTACAAGCAGCTTTACTCTTATCTAGCCAAACACAATATACTTAGCTCTTGCCAATATGGCTTCAGACCCAAAAAAAGCACTAATGATGCACTTATTAGTATGATTAACTTGATTCATACAGCTCTTGATAAAAATGAGTTCCCTGTTGGGTTATTTGTGGACCTGCGAAAGGCTTTTGACACTGTCAACCACCAAAACCTTCTTCTTAAATTACATCATTATGGAGTCAGAGGACACTCCCTGCAATACCTCAAATCCTACCTTACTGACAGGCTCCAGTATGTTTCTGTGAATAATTCAATTTCTCCCACCCTACCCATCAACATTGGTGTTCCTCAGGGCAGCATACTTGGCCCTCTCCTCTTTCTCATCTACATTAATGACCTTCCTAATGCCTCCCAACACCTCAAACCAATTCTGTTTGCTGACGACACAACCTTCATTTACTCCAGTCCTGACCCCCTTGCTCTAAATGCCACAGTGAATACTGAGCTAGTGAAAGTCCATCTTTGGCTAACTGCTAACAAACTCACCCTTAACATTGACAAAACTTTTTATATTCTGTTTGGCAATAAATCCTCTAATCATATAAATCTCAAAATAAACAATACCCAAATTTGTAACAAATTAGATGGCAAATTCCTTGCCATTCTCATTGACCACAAGCTGAATTTCCGGGGACACATTCTAAATATATCTAAAAAAGTTTTTCAAAAACTGTTGGCATTCTTTCTAAAATCAGATATTATGTACCCCGCCCTGCCCTGTTGACTCTCTATTACTCCCTCATCTATCCATATATCAACTATGGTATTTGTGCTTGGGGTTCTACTACCCAAAATCATTTACGTCCTCTAATCACTCAACACAAAGCTGCTATTAGGACAATATCCAACTCTGGCCCCAGACATCATTCGGTACCCCTACTCAAATCTCTGAATATGTTAGACATTAAGTCACTTCACATTCTCTCATGTGTATTATACATATATAAAACGCTGAACTGTAATGCCAATCCTGACCTCAAAAGCTTCATAGAAGGTTGTAACAGAACCCATAAGCACCACACCAGAAATAAATACAGTTTTGATATTCCTAGAGTACGACTTAATCTAACTAGAAATGCTTTACAAATCAAGGGACCCAGAATGTGGAATGACCTTCCCAACCATGTTAAAGACTGTGCCTCTCTCAACCAGTTTAAGAGAAAAACGAAGAAATACCTAATAAATTCCCTGTAACCTGCCTTACCCCTCTATTGTCAACCCATGTCTGTTTTTGTTTTAAATGACGCTGTTTTGTCGACCGAATTGCATTTGTGCTGCTTTTTCAGCCATGTTCCCCCCTTCTTAACTGTTTTGTTTTTCTCAACTCATTTTATTCCTTATGCTCAATTAGTCTTAAGCCTTAGTCATTTAAGTTTTTCATGCCCGAAACGCTTTGCGTAATAGTGGCTTTAGGCATTGTATGTACTAGCCCTATCTATTTACTCCATCACTCTGTACAATCACTTTTATGTATGTACCTTACCTAAATAAACATTTTGATTTTGATTTTGATTTTTTTTTATTTTTGAAATAATTAAGCTGTCTACTTCAGTGTTGTCAATAATTTCGAGTGCTACCAGTATCGCTACCAACTCGGCTTGCATAGTGGACGCCCAGTTACTAATTCGGATATTCCTTTCAATTGTGCTGCCATCGGGCTGATGAGCAATAACAGCACTTCCTGCCCTTCCTGTAGCTGTACTGAGTGATCCGTCAGTGTATATGGTCTGTGCAATGTTGTTTTCAGCTTGTATATTGTGAATGTGTTCTATGGTGCTTAATTTAGCAGCAAGCTGAGCATGAGGGTTGTTTGTAATTAGTTTCTTGGTGGGGTATGCAGGGGTCAGGATGTCAAAAGGTTCTATCTGCCAGGGTGGAAGGAAGTGCTGAACTCTTTCATCTGTATATACATCATGCAGTCCCATCATTTTAATATGAATGGCAGTTCTTTGTATCCATTTAGACTCGCTAGTTCCATTTCGTATGTGTTCTAACAGAGCAACTGACACAATGTTGTTTTTGTTATCACGCAGAAGCTTTAGTCCTATCATAAGATTAATTTCAAATATTCTATCTCTAATGCTAAGAATATTTAATTCTTTCCTCATGTTGAGAACTTTGGTAGTTATAGGACAGCCAAGTATAATTCTGAGTGCTTCATTTTGCATTTTTTCAAGTCTATCAATACTTTTGCCATTTTGCAGGACCAAAGCTGGTGCATGATAGTCTATCAAAGACCTTATATACGCTAAATACAGTATTCTTGCTATTCTAATATTAACACCATATTTCGGGCTGTACCCCACTACAGTTCTGAGAGCCTTGAGTCTGTCTCTACATTGTTGATGTAACTTATTGACTGCAGTTGAGGTACAAGGGACATAGACTCCAAGGTATTTGAAAGAAGAGACATAGTCTAATGGTATATTATCTATCTTGAGTTTTCGTGGTCCACTTTTGCGGTTGCCAATTTGTCTGTTAAATACCTTAGTTTTAGCAGCGTTGATTACAAGACCAAAGCTCTCACATGCTGTATGTATACAATTTAAGACTGTTTGCATTTCGCGGTGGGTTTTAGTATGCACAAGGATGTCATCTGCATAGCTGATAGTGATGTTTGCCGGTCTAGTTGGAATTGATTTTAGTAAAGCATTAATTAGAACATTAAACAAGGTAGGACTAAGTGCTCCTCCTTGTGGGGTGCCTAGTTGCATTACTTTAGTTTCACTCTTGTAGCCTTGGAACAGTGCAGAGGACTTCCGGTTGGTAAGATAGCCTCGTATCTATTGTAATAAATGTCCCCCTATATCCATTCTCGCTAATTCGTACAAAATCACTTCCCTATTAGCAATATCAAAGGCATTTTTTAAATCAAGAAATGTTGTGTACTTGTGCCTTTTATCTCCATGAACAGTAAGAAAGGTTGTGATACAGTTGTGTACACTTTTACCATGTGTGAACCCATTGATATCAGGTGACATGTGCTCTTTAACTCTATACAATAATCTATTAAGCACCATTCTCTCAAAGGTTTTGCACATGCAACTGGTCAGTGAGATGGGACGGAAAGCATCAGGTTGACCAGGCTTTGGTACAGGTACCGTAAGACTGGTGGTCCATGATACTGGCAACTGCCCAGTGACATAACTCGTGAAGTTCAAGTTCACCATAACTGGTGAACTTGAACACAACACACACTTTCATCAACCTTCTAGTCTTCCAAAAGACTAATAAGAACATGCCGAAAACTTGACAACCCTCACCATCACTTCCCAAGTGATTTACGTCTGATGACAAACAATCAACCAAGAGGTTTAAGGGTCTTAACATCTTGAAGATGCACAGTAGATTACCTGGGAAACACCCAAGGACAATCTGTAACCCTTCACAATGATTAACACAAGGTAGGATAACCTTATCCCCACAACTTGAAATACACACCTGGAGCCTCAAACACCTGCTCCCAAGTATGATTAAATCCTTCCCCACCAATATGACTCTGAAAGTCAGCATCAATATGACTCTGAAAGTCAACACCACACTTGAGTGGAACAAACACGTTGTTCACTCGTGCATCAAAATAAACTGGATCTGAATATAGAGACACTGCTCTAGTATAACTCACCACTTCCTCAGAACAACTGGATGCACAACCTACTTGAGTAAACTCTCTCTGATCAACCACAAGGCTGGACAAAGATGTCCCACAGTCCATTACTTCACAAGAGAATGGCTCCTGCGGAATAAAAGTAGATTTCAACATCCTACACACACTCTGACTCATTTTACACAATGAAAAATACTTACTCCACATGGAATAAGAATCACAACCCACAACTCTCTGCAACTTAGATCCAAATGATACTTTACCACTCCCAATGGTTTTACCAAAATTTCCTCCTATGACATCTGGAGCTGCTTGGAGTACTGTCTGTTCACAATCAATAACACTACCAAGCGGGGTCACAGCCTCACAGACAACTGAAGAGGGAGGCTCAATGGGTCTCCATCTACTCGACAGAAGCTGATCCTCTGGCTGCTCTCCCACCCTCTCCAGAACTGGATCTACAGTACAGACTGTCTCCTTGCTTCTCTCTGAAATCTTGGGGTCAGTTCTACTCAACTTACAAAAATTAAAGGAATCTGAAGCGAGCGGGCAAGTAACAGGTAGTTTGACCTCCTCCCCTTTACTATCACCTTGACTAGGGTGAGGCGGGGCCTCTACAACAGACTTACTCTCGACAACTGATTCTAAACTTGGAGTGAGCGGGAATACTTCTGCCAACCCGACATCTTGTCCTAAACCATTCACTTGGCTAGAATACAATAGAGTCGTGGCTTTTAAGTTTCTCTCAACTCCTGGCACAACGTTCGTAGTGAGCGGGCAAGACAATGGTACATGGACATCCTTTCCCAATTTATTGGAATAAAGCAGAGTCATAGTATCAGGCTTACTCTCAACAACTAAATCGGCCACACAGGAATCTGGAACAACCACATCCCACTTCTCCACTGAAGGGGTACTGGTTACCGGAACAAATGCTTGAGTAACATTAGAACTGACAACTGGATTTATAATAGTACTGACATCAGCACAGGTAGGATGGACAAAACCATCTACTACAACAGGTTCATTCATAGAACTAACTTCAGCACAGGCAGGATAAACATGGTCTGCAACTGGCTGTTTATACAAACTGGGATTAATCTCACCCAGAACATGATTTATGGCCACATCATTACCCAATATAACATCCACACCTGGGATGGGCAACTGTGACACAACACCACACAGTGCATAAACTTGGAGTAATGGTGGATCTTAAAGTAACATCTATCAGAGGTACAGTTTGACATCCTGCAACACTCTGAAGAACAACAAACTTTCCAGTATCTCTCTTTTCAACATTAGAAAGTATACTAGCAGAAATTAAGGTTTGGGAAGCACCAGTATCACGAAGAATACCCACCGGCTTCCACTTTCCATCAACACACAAAACTTCACCTGAAGACATATATGGAGAATACTGTTTCACCCAATTGGGGTTTACAGTTACATGTTTATAAGGTAATTTATTTTGCACACCTCTACAATAAATGAGACCAGTTGGTCGTAACTCAGGGTGCAATATAAAACAGGAATTAATTCCATGGCCTTTTCTCTTACAATGGGTACAGGACCTTACAGTGGACACACCTGTGGAACCAACTGTAGGTTTAGAATTAACCTTATTATTATTTGACATTCCTGACAATGAAGTAGCAGGATTAGGTTTTGTAAGAGAAGAGCTCATGGGAGTAACTGGAGCACTAGGACTGGAGGGATTCTGATAAGGAGTTTGTGAGCATTATGATTTACTCTACGACTAGACTTAGGTGAAGTGGCCGTAAACTGGGCCTTAGTCAACAACTCATGCTCATCAGCGAGCTTTGACAGCTCATAAATGTCTGTTACATTTTTTGTTCTGCCATAAAAGTAGACAACTTGTCTGGGAGACATGACAATACTTCTTCCATGATAAGAAGATTCTTTAGACCATCATACTCTGTTACTGAAAGTGGCTTTAACCATCTGTTGCAATAAATCGTCTTTTGACGAGTAAAATCAGCTATTGTCTGATCGCTTACCCTCCTTATATTCCTAAACTTTTGCCTGTGTGCCTCTGGATTTAATTGATAAGCATTTAAGATGTTTTTCTTTACAAACTCATAATCAAAACTATTAGCGTCAGGTAGGGATGTAAAAACCTCCTGACTACGCCCCTTAAATTGAGACTGCATGATTGCTACCCATTGATCCCTTGGCCAGTTCATACTGATTGCAATTTATAAAAATGTGCAAAGAAAACCTCAGGATCCTCCTCATTAAACTTGGGTAAATCTATGTATTTATTCATCCTTATGGGATTATTATCATTATTAGTTGAAACATTACTAGTATTTCCATGCCCAGCCTCCATACGCTGTGTTTCAAGTCTATAGTTAGTGTCAGCCATTTGTTGTTGAATCTCTAATTGTTGCTTCTAGTTGCAACTCAACTAAAACTCTCTGGTTTTGTGCCGCAATTTCTAAACGCCTAGTCTCAAGCTCCCTCTGCTGAGCTTCAGCCTCTAATAATTTCTGTTGCTTTTGAGCTTCAAGCTCTAATTGACGAGCTTCTAACTCAAGACGCTTTAACGTCATCTGATCACTCGACTCCTCTCTTAACTCCTCCAGAATTTCTTCGTCTAACTCTCCATTCTCAACGAAATGCGTCACAATGACTTTCACAATTTGGGCTTTAACCATTCTATTGTTGGCGGTCAAATCCAACTGATTTGCCATTTGTATTAACTCAGACTTTTTTAGGCTCTTAATTCCCTCAAAGTCTGGATGAGCCAACAACGCGAAACTTGATCCTCCATATTTACTAACACTTGGCACTTGATTCACACAATAATTAACACAATGGCACTGCACTACACTTCACTGTAAAATTGTCACAACACTGAAAATTCGCTTGGCCTCACTGCACAAACAATATATATAGGATGACTTACCTCAAAATCGTGAAGCGTTGTTACTTGAACACACAGGAAGGCTTGCATGGCACATGGAATAGTTCTTAAGAAACACAGACACTTAAACACACTGGTACCTAGGAAGGCAAGGTTAGATTAGCAAAGTTAAGTTTATGTGGGAACAATATTTCCCGGACAGGCCCCCATAACTCTTTGTTACCTATCGTTCGTTACGGCTCGTGACCCTACAACAGCAGGACCTTAAATGTCTAGGGATGCTACAACTGCTGGTCACAAGAGCGGGTCACCAGTGTAACCCCATAATAAGTACTGAGCAACTTAATAAAATTTCCCTTAGGACTGAAGAAATATACATATAAAATTTATATATATATTCAATATAAATCTCAATAATATGTAATACAGATGATCACTATATTTCACTTATTACAACAAACAATATATACTGTCTCTCCCAGAAACAAATATCTACTAAGAAAAAAAGAACTCTTAGACTTAACTCCCACATGACTCCTTCTAGTCTTGACAAGCTACTGACTCTCTACCCATAATTCTCTCCCTCCTCTGCCTCATCCAGGATGAGGGATGGAAAATAAAGACTTTTTAATATTTAAAACTAATTGAACAACCACTGTTCTCAAAATACATAAGAATGCAAATAAATATAATAGTTACTTTCAAAATATATAAGTTACAATGCCACCTGCTTAATTACAGTAAATTAATAAATTTATGACTAGTAAAAAGGCATCTGGAACTCCATAACTGAACAGGTCCAGCCATTCTAATTTCCCGAATCTAACAGGTATTAGACATGTGAAGAGCAACGCGCTCCTGTACCACTGATATTGCCACACCACACGATATAATTTACAAAAATATAATATATATACATATACAGTTAATGATGAAATGGAACAAAAAGTTTATTTAAATTTGATACGTGTCCAGCTAGGAGTACGTAACNTTGTATATATGTAAACAAATAATGAAATATATGAAATAAATAAATAAATAAATAAATAAATAAATAAATAAATAAATAAATAAATAAATAAATAGATAAATATATAATATTTAAGTTAAGTTCTTTAAATTTATCCTTATACAACTTAATGAATAAAATAAGATTTTCCGCCCTAACATCTTTATATTATGATGATCACATTAACACATCTACACTAAAATAGGTAGGATGCGTGAGGGCGAGAGTGGGTGTCGGTAGGATGGGAGGGTGAGGCGTAGATATGCCAGGCTTCACTTGTGAGAGCTTGGTCCAACAGGCTGTTGCTTGGAGCGGTCTGCAGGCCCAAAAATCCACCACAGTCCTGTTAGTCTGACACTTCTTGAAGAAAACTATCTAGTTTTCTTTTGAAGATGTCCACGGTTGTTCCGGCAATATTTCTTATACTCGCTGGGAGAATGTTGAGCAACCGTGGACCTCTGATTATTTTCCAGTGTTCTCTGATCTCTCTCTATTACAACAATCTTTCCTGCTCTGAAGAGGGGAAGCGAGTACTGAGCAGTACTAAAGATGCGACATTATAAGTGATTTGAAGAATTCAACCATTGTGATATATGGGATCCCTGAATTTGAAAGTTCTCGTAATCCATCCTATTCTGATCGGGGATAAAAACACAAGCCAGGATGGGGGCCTAGTTTATTGTATAAAGTCTAAAGACTACTGCTGACCACAATAAAAATGCTGTCGTGTAACATGACTGAATAAAAGCCAGTACTGCATAAAGCAGCTAAGTAAATAGGTCGTAGCACATTAATAACAGTCCTGTCACCAGGTAGACAAGCAAGTTACTAAAGAAGTAAGTACCCAAAGGAATGTTGCAATACTCACAACCAGCTTAATGATATAATTAAAGACAACACCAGAGTTATAAATTGAGTGGCACAGCCAGTACAGTATGTATAAAATTAAAATTCTGTGAACACATAAGGTATATAAGATAAGGTAAACTTATCATATCTTAAGATCAATCAAATCATATCTTAATCATATCAATCAATCATATCTTAATCAATCTAATCTTATCTTATACATATAAGATAAGGTAAGTATATGCTGGCACAGCCAGTACAGTATGTATAAAATTAAAATTCTGTAAACACATAAGATATATATGATAAGGTAATCTTATCATATCTTAAGATCAATCAAATCATATCTTAATCATATCAATCAATCATATCTTAAATAGATCTAATCTTATCTTATACACATAAGATAAGGTAATGATATGCTAGTTCCTAGGTTACTTCTAGTCCTAGGTTTGTCTGCAAACCCCAACTTGCACTACAAATGTGCACTTGACATATGGTAAGTAGCTGCGGGCAGCCCTAGACTTGGGGATCCGGCGCAGCACCCCCACTCCGCAGGCCAGCGCAGCCGGACCCCCACCCCCCGAAGGGCGAGGTGCCTGCTGGCCGCAGAAGAACTTAACTAGGAAGTGCAATGACATCGTGCCTGACATAAGAGTGGAACGCATCACTTTTCCACCTGCCGGCTGCTCTGATTGCTGCCGGCGCAAAGCCATCCTTGGACATCTGCGTGGCCCTGCCAATTCTGAAAGAGTGCGGTGCATAATACTTCGGAGGCAGTCCTAGTGCTCGTACGGCGGCACATAGCACCCTTGTGAAATCTTGTCTGGCGACCGGGGCGCCCGTTTCGTCTAAGAATATAGGTCCTGGCTCCCTGCCCCGCCGCCCTATGTAGTTCGCAATGACACGGACCGGGCAGCACTTGCTGTAGGGGTCTGCTCTCAGGCTTAGGGTGGGGGTACGACCTGCACTGTGCTTGTAGGAGGCAAACGTGATGTCGATCGCCTTCCGTGATAAAGTTAACTGGTCCAAGCGTAGCGTGTGTTGCCCCTTCCCTGCGTAGGTCACCTCCCCTGGCCGAAGGCAGGCATAGAAGGCGAGGGTGAAGAGCGCTCTGTAGCAGGTCTTCTCGTAAGTCGAGCGGCAGACACCTCGCAGGGCCCCCAGCAGTCGATGCAGTAGTCGTCTGGTCACGGGCAATCGTCGTGCGGGGAGCCGATGAGCCCTATTGCGCGCTCCCTTAAGCAGTTGTGTGACCAGGAACTGGCGAGTGGGGTCCTCCCTGCCATGCAGCTTAGACATGAAGGCGATCGCCGCGAGGTAAGCGCTGAGAGAGCGGCAAGCCAAACCCCTGGACAGCAGCGACTGCAGGAAATTCACCAGGGTCGAGGACGAGGCCTCGAAGGGACGCTCCCGTTACTTGCCGGCCTATACATACGCCACGTACTCCGCCCACTTAAGTTGATACGTGCGCCGGGTCGCGGGCTGCAGTGAGTCGAGCAGGGTCCTTACAGTTTCAGGGTGAAGTTGCAGGGCAGAAGATGCAGCGGGACGGCGGTTGGGCTCTCTGCGAGTCCTGCAGACGCAGGAGCGAGGGCGGCAGTACCTGCAACCGGGAAAGAGCATCACAAACCCCGTTTAACTTGCCCGGGAGGTGTGAGGGAAGAAGCGTAATATTATGGGTAAGCAGTAGGACCGCCAGAGGTCAGACCAGTTGCATGAGAAGGGGGCACCTGGCAGACAGAGATTGTAGCACATTTACTACAGCAGCGTTGTCGGACCTACACACAAGCCTCTTGTTTGCTAACACTGATGCAAAGATGGATATCCCCATGTAAAAGGGGTAGAGTTCGAGGAGCGCGATGTTGAGCCGGCTCCAGGCTCAACATCGAGCCTGGAGCCGGCTCCAGGCCAGGTACCCCTGAACCAGGTTGCTCCGAGTGTGAGTCCGTAACCCTTGGAGGAAGCATCCGCACACATCGAGAGGGACGTGGCGCACCCCCATCCACCATCTGGTGGGAAAACCGCTATCCCGTTAAATGCGCCGAGGAACGTGTGCCAGGCTCCCAAGTCTAGCTTCGCCTCCGCGTCTAGTAGGCAGAGGCGTGAGGGACGTTGCACACCTCGGGTGAGCGGGTGGAGTCGTCGGAGGAAGGCCCGTCCCCCTGGTATGACCGTCGTGACAAATTGCAGTTTCCCGATAATCCCCTGCAGGTCCCGCAGGGGAAGGCTCTCGGCTCCCAGGGCGTCTTCCACCGCAGCCATGTACTTAGTCCTCTTGTCGTCCGGCAGCCTTGTCTCCATCCGTCGGGCGTCGATTTCCAGTCCAAGCAAGGTGAGGCAGAGGGCAGGGGCCGTCAGTCTTGTGGGGGGGCCAAGGGAACGCCCAGGCGCTCGCAGAGGGCTGTGAAGACCCACAGGTTCCGCAAGCACTCGTCGTAGTTCGAACTCACAAAGAGGAAGTCGTCCAGCACGTTCACGACATCCTTGCACGCCGAACTTCTCCGCGAGGATCCATTGCAGGGCGCTGGAGAACGTCTCGAAGATCCTGCAGGAGGATGCAGCCCCCATGCTGAGCATCTTCTCGTAGTAGTACCGCCCCCCGTATGTGAAGCCGAGAAGGTGATAGTCGCTGGGGTGGACCGGTACGATCCGGAACGCCTCTGCTATGTCGCACTTCGCCAAGTGCGCGCCCGGCGTATTTTTCTGGCTGACCCAATATTTGCTTGGTTATGCTCCCTAAACGTTAGACGTCAGACATCATTATTCCCAAATCCTTTACATGCTGTTTCATACTATGGGCAGATCTTCAGATCTACCCCTTCTAATAGAACGTCGCATTTTGACCATATACTCTAAGGCCAAAATTTGTCTACTAGAAAATGGTAGTGTCTCGCGAAACTGACATAATGTCCGGTTTGGGTCCTGTAGTAGGTTAGGATAAAAGAACTTTATTACGACACTTTCTTGACGTTGGGAAGCCTTACGACGACTGGCTGCTTGAAAACAGATTGGGTCTTCTAGTTGGTTGGGTTTGGGCACGTTAATAAACTTCCCTAAAACCTTGGGAGAGGGGGCGCCCGGGATTGAACCAGGGACCTCTCGATCTGCAGTCGAATGCTCTACCACTGAGCTACACCCCCATCTACTGCGGACCTTGGAGAGAGAAAGTGATGCTCACAAGGTCACCCTGGCAAACCTCAAAACTGTTTGCTGCTGAGTAAAATCTCTGCCCAGACCCGGGATCGAACCGGGGACCTTTAGATCTTCAGTCTAACGCTCTCCCAACTGAGCTATCTAGGCGTCCATTTACATGAATCTACTTGTTTATATAAGTACTTTTCTGAACTACATGTTTAGTCTCCTAACTAAATTAAATTGACCCTTGCATCCCATTCTCGTCTGTCTTTGATTATCGTTCATTATAGAAGTTGAAGATGAGGGAGAGGAAAGAGGTCAAGGGCTTCTCCTTTCCTTTCCTTCCCTCGATTTCTTTCCCTCCCTCGATCGGTTTATGGTATGGAAGGTGGGTTATGGTATGGAAGGTGGGTTATGGTATGGAAGGTGGGTTATGGTATGGAAGGTGGGTTATGGTATGGAAGGTGGGTTATGGTATGGAAGGTGGTTCATGGTATGGAAGGTGGGTTATGGTATGGAAGGTGGATTATGGTATGGAAGGTGGGTTAATAGCTGGAAAGATTGTGAGCGGTAGGGAAGATGGTAAAGGATAAGGAAAGTCAGGTAATTATGAGAAAGCACTAAAGCCACAGTGATGAAAGGTAGGATGGGTTGGGAGGGAGGGAGTTTTCAGGCGAAAGCGCAAAGCCATTACGACTATATAGCACTTGGATGGTGTCAGGATAAGGATTTTTTGATGGGATGAGGGGGAAGGAATGGCGCCCAACCACTTGTACGGTCGGGGATTGAACGCCGACCTGCATGAAGCGAAACCATGGCTCTACCGTCCTGCCCCTGTCCAGGTGAACAGTGAAGAGAGCATGCAGAGATGAATATTTGGCGTCCGTGACCCGAGCAACGCCGGGTACACTCTCTACTAGCACTACACCCCATCATCCCCCCCTCCACCTTTCTCCCCAACGTCCTCCTCCACCCTCACTGCTCCCTTCCCCCCCCCTCCGTCTCACACCTCTTCCCACCCTTTCTGCCTTTCTCTCTCTCCATTCTTCTATTTATAAACTTTCCCTTCTCCTTCACACTCTCAGGTAAACTCTTCGAGCATCCAGCGTCTCAATCTTCTCCTTTCCTCTGTACACTCATCCTATCCTTTGACAAAATATTTCAGACTCGCAGCACAATGTAAGAACGGGCATACTGCACAAGGTCCCCCCTCCCCGTAGTAAGCATCCGTCAATCCCGTGGGGTTATGGAGTTGTGCCCTGGGTGTCTAGTTGTTGTAGTCTAGTTGGATGCAGCGCCTGCTGTGGCTGTGAAGGCCAACCCGAGAATGACAGTCTCGACTGCAGCGAGCGCAGATAAACGCCGAGGCGGGTGCGTCTGACAGTGACCGAGACCTCCTCTGAAGTCTATTATCCTCCGCCTGCTTCTTCAGTTCATCCTCGAATTGCTGGAGTCCCTTCTGCGCTTTATATCTCCAGGCAGATCTGTCCGCAGCTGCTGCCTCCCAAGTGTTGATGTCGATGTTCATCTGCTTGAGGTCGCGTTTGCAGGCATCTTTGAAACGCAGCTGAGGTCTTCTGGTAGGTCTCCTTCCTGATGCCAGTTCTCCATACAAGAGGTCCTTCAGTATGCGGCCATCTTCCATGCGTGAGACATGTCCCAGCCATCGCATGCGTCTCTGTTTCAGGAGAGTGAACATTGAAGGGACTCCTGTTTTCTCGAGTACAGTGTTGTTGGTGACGTGGTCTTTCCACGTGATGTCAAGGATGCGTCTCAGGTTCCGCATGTGAAAGGTATTAAGCCGTCTCTCCTGGTGAGAGCGCAGGGTCCAGGATTCTGAGCCGTAGAGAAGTGTACTCACCACACATGCCATGTAGACTTGTGCCTTGGTGTGCATTGTCAGTTTGGCATTTTCCCAAACGCGCTTTGTGAGCCTGGCCAGTGTTGTTGCGGCCTTCCCGATACGCCTGTTGAGCTTAGTGTCCAGGGAAAGGGTGTCTGAGATTGTGGAGCCCAGGTACACAAACTCGTGAACTGCCTCCAGCGCATAGTCTGCTATATTTATACAGGGTAGCTCATTGACATCTTGTCCCATCACCTGTGTCTTCTTCAGGCTGATTGTCAGGCCGAATGCAGAACAGGCTGCGGCAAAGTGGTTGAGTAGCTGCTGCAGGCCTTCTGCTGTGTGTGTGGTGATCGCTGCGTCGTCGGCGAAGAGGAACTCCCTGAGGATTCGCATTTGTACTTTTGTCTTTGCTCGGAGTCTGGATAGATTATACAGCTTTCCATCAGATCTTGTACGGAGATAGATGCCTTCTGTCGTTGTTCCAAAAGCATGCTTGACGAGGATCGCGAAGAAGATGCCGAACAGGGTTGGAGCAAGAACACACCACTGTTAATGTTGAATGGTTCAGAAGTTGAGCCGTCGAACACAACTGTCCCCTTCATGTCCTTGTGGAACGATTGTATCATGCTGAGTAGGATGGGTGGACAGCCAATTTTGGCCAAGATCTTGAAGAGTCCGTCCCTACTCACGAGGTCGAAGGCCTTTGTAAGGTCAATGAAGGCAATGTACAAGGCTTTTCTCTGCTCCCTGCACTTTTCTTGAAGCTGTCTCAGGGAGAACACCATGTCAGTGGTCGACCTCTCTGCTCGGAAACCACACTGTGACTCGGGGTACACTCTTTCGGCAAGAATCTGAAGCCTGACCAAAACGACCCTAGCGAATAGTTTGCCAACGACGCTGAGGAGGGAGATGCCGCGATAGTTGTTTACATCGCTTCTGTCACCTTTATTTTTGTAGAGAGTGATGATGTTTGCATCTCTCATGTCTTGTGGCACCGAGCCCTCCCTCCAGCACTGGCACAGAAGTTCATGAAGCTCAGATTTAAGTGTTCCACGAGCGCACTTGAGAACTTCAGGCGGAATCCCGTCGTCTCCTGGGGCCTTCCCTGAGGAAAGTGAATCCAGCGCTTTCTCAACTTCTTCCACAGTTGGTTCAAGATCAAGTTCTTCCATGATGGGCAGGCATTCAATTGCATCCAAAGCCTCTACGCTGACCAAGTTCTCTCTGGAGTAGAGTTCGGAGTAATGTTCCACCCAGCGATTCATCTGTTGATCACGGTCTTTAATGATCTCTCCAGTGGCAGACTTTAGAGGAGCCGTCCGGTTTTGTGTAGGGCCTGTTGCCTGTTTGATTCCTTCGTACATGCCTCTTATGTTGCCGACAGTGGCTGCAGTCTGGATGCTGGAACAGAGTCGAAGCCAGTAATCGTTAGCACAACGCCTCGCAGTTTGTTGAACTCTACTGCGGGCAATACGGAGGGCCTGTAGGTTCCTTCTTGAGGGCAGGTTCTTGTAGGATGAGAGAGCTCGTCTCTTTTCCTCTATGAGGGGTAACAGTTCCTCTGCACTGGCCTCGAACCAGTCTGCTGACTTGTTCTGTCTCTTACCGAAGGTGGACATGGCAGTGTTGAAAATAGTGCCCCTGAGATGTAACCACCTCTCACTTGCGCTATCGCAGGGTGGTACAGGAAGGGCATTTACCAGCGCTGCAGTGAATTCCTCCACCTTGTGAAGGTCACGGGTCTTGTTTACGTTAATGCGTGGTCTTCCCTCCTTCTTTGCTCTGTGGATTTTCCGGGGCTGGAACTTTACTCTGCAAACGACGAGAGAGTGGTCGGTGTCGCAATCTGCGCTCTGGAAGCTGCGGGTCAGTTTGACATTTCTCAGATTGTTACGCCCCGTAAGCACCAGGTCGAGTTGGTGCCAATGCTTAGACCTGGGATGTCTCCAGGAAACCTTATGCTGGGGCTTGGTGTCGAAGAAGGAATTGGTGATGCAGAGATCATGACGGCAGCAGAACTCCAGGAGGCGCTGCCCACTCTCATTCATCTTCCCAAATCCAAACTGGCCCAGGCAGGAAGGCCAAGAGCTGTGGTCAGAACCAACTCTTGCATTAAAGTCTCCCAGGAGGAAGACTGGCTCTTGGTGAGGTATGTCTCTGAGAGCTAGGCCGAGGTCATCATAGAACTTGTCCTTCGCTTCGGTAGAGGAGGTCAATGTTGGTGCATAGGCATTGATGAGGCTGACCATTCCTACTGCTGTATGAAGCTGAAGTTTGATGATCCTTGAAGACCCCTCCATAGGCGGTACTATGGACCCTAACAACCTGTTCCTGATGGCAAAACCAACGCCATGCTCCCTTACCTCTTCTTGTGGTTTACCCTGCCAGTAGAAGGTAAAGTCCTTCTCCCGTATGCTGCCAGTTGCCGGCAGACGTGTCTCCTGCAGGGCGACTATGTCCATCTGGAGTCTGCGCAGTTCATTGTTGATCACAGCTGTCTTGCGGGCGTCGTTCACTTCCAGTAGATCTTCCGAGAGACCCGGTGTCATGGTCCTTACATTCCATGTGCCCAGTTTGAGAGCTGGGTGGCTCTGTGTTTGTTTTCTTTTGCCTGGTGCATGAGTTGACGATCCGCTTATTGGATTGTGGCCTAAGCCCCACGCACCCAGTGGAGCAGGCGGACCGTGGCGGGACAGCACCTTATTGGCTGGGGGCTGCCCAGCTTGAGGCGGGCGGTAGCTGTCCTATGAAATCGGATGATTTCTCCCACCGACGGAAGCAACCCCTGGCGCCTTACTCTACGCCAATTGAGTGGTAGGCTTATCACCGGTAACTGTCACTTCCCGTGTTGAGCCATAGCGATGCTGGAGTGTCCTCTCCAGGGCACAGGCCTGGGCAGTAATTATGGAGGATCAGCTGTTGCCCATGCAGCAAATCCACCCTCTCCACGCCACCGATGTGATCCAAGGGAAGGGCAGGCGCCGATACGCTTGGCACCAGTGTCGTCGCAGGAGTTGCCAGAATGTAGCTGTAAACAGCTGCAAACTGCCTTAGGGACTCCGACTCCGGATTTTTCCTCAGGGTTGACTCCCGAAGTCTTTCCCATGAGTGGGTTTAGCCACAAGACAGCAGAGGTTTGAATTCGGGGTTTTCCTTCCCCTAGATGGGCTGCCTTTCCAGGCTAACGAGTCCCATCTGCCCGAAGCAACTGGTTTTAAGGCGCCAGAGACCCGCCTTCGCCCCTTCTCCTGTTGGTAGAAGCAGTTCCGCCAGGCCTAGAGGCTAAGCCACACGTGCAGGCCAGGAGCTGGACTTGGTTGTCAGAGGCTATTTGAGACGCACGCCATCAGGGGCACTTTACAGGCTGTGGGAGCTTATCTCCACAACCCTTCCCCCGGCTGTAACAAACCTTGGAACCAACCCCTCCCCATAACGACACGTAAATTAAGCTGTATTCTGGAGTACTTCCAGTTTCTCCGGCAGAGACTCGCTAGCTGACCCATAGACAACCACCTCATAGTCAATTGTACTCCTGCTGTAGGTCTGGTCTTGTATAGCAAGAGTAGTGTCACTCTATAAGTAACTCTGCATTATTAAACCTCTTTTAGAAACAATAGAAACAAACAACCTCTTAAGAAGATTAACTTTAGGCTGCATTCACTCCTTTGAATGCACCATCCTGTGAGCATTTAAACTACGAAGATGTAAATCTCTTCCCACACTCTAGACACTTGTAAGGTTTTTCTTCTGAATGCACTAACATGTGTCTCTTCATATTTTTGAGATATATAAAAGAGTTGTTACATTCTTGTACAGCCACTAGTACGCTTAGCGTTTCAGGGAAGTCCCTGGAATACGACTCCCATGAAGAATCGTTTTTACAACCAAGTACCCATTTTACTGTTGAGTTAAACAGAGGCTACAGTTAAGGATTTGCGCCCAGTACATCCTCCGCGGCCAGGATACGAACCCATGACAAAGGGCTCGCGGAACGCCAGGTGAGTGTCTTACTACAACACCACGGAGACTGGAGACATGTTCAAGAAGACTGAATTTCTTCTCACACTCTGACACCTTTTATGAGGTTTGTCACCTGAATGCACTAACATGTGAGTCTTCATATGTCCAAAACGTCTGAATCACTTCCCATACTCTAGACACTCATGAGGTTTGTCACCTGAATGCACTAACATGTGAGTTTTCACGTGCCCACTACGCCTGAATACCTTCCCACACTCTGGACAGTGGTAAGTTTTCATCTTATTTATGATAGGTGCAGGTTGTGTGAAGGTTTTCTCCTCCGGAGGACTGCACGAGTGGTGATGTTGGGAAGCGCGTCATGGTAGAGCATCAATGATGACGGTAAGGCAGGCTTGAGTGTTGTTTCTTAGAGTTAAACTTTATGTGAGAACTTGGCGGTCAATGGTGGTGCGTGCTTCTTTATTACAGGTGCAGTTTGTGAGAAGGTTTTCCCTTGATGCTGATGTCTGGACACTCACCATCCAGTGTTGTGGTAATGGGCACGACGCTCACCTAAGCGTTCCAGTATTCATTCTGGTGCCACACTTTATTTTCCTACTTCTTACTCTTGTTTGTAACATGTTTTCTACCTTTAACTCTTATGATTTTCTCATGTTTCCAATCAGAGAATATACTTGCATTTTTTTCTTAAAATATAATTGCACATTATTACATACTTTTTGAAGGAAAATGGCCACTGCTTTTCGAAAGAAAAACAGAAGCGTTTCTGATGGGGAAAGAAGAGACAATTGCACAGCGCGATCCGCAGGCGCAGTGCGGGCAGTACTGGGTGGCATATAAATAGCGACGGAAGAGGAGTCCTGCCACACGACCATTTGGTCCGGGAGACATCTCCCATCACGCAGGGTGCAGTTGCTCCTCCACAGATCTCCAGTATAATCTTTTGATACTGGTAATGGCTTAAAAGGGCCACCACTTACGGGCTATTCATGCCCGTGCCACTTCTTAGGTGGCTTAATCTTCATCAATCAATCAATCGAATAGAAGACCACGGGAGACATATCCCGTCACGCAGGGTGCATCGCACCTCCACAGATCTCCAGTATCATCTATTGATACTGGTAATGGCACAACAGGCCACCACTTACGGGCTATTCATGCCCGTGCCACCTTTTGGGTGGCTTAATCTTCATCAATCGAGTCCTGCCACCATTTGGTCACTATTTGGTCCGGGAGACATCTCCCGTCACGCAGGGTGCAGTTGCGCCTCCACAGATCTCCAGTATCATCTTTTGATATAGGTAATGACTCAAAAGGGCCACCACTTACGGGCTATTCATGCCCGTGTCACCTCTTGGGTGGCTTAATCTTCATCAATCAATCAATCGAGTCCTGCCACGGGAGACATCTCCCGTCACGCAGGGTGCAGTCGCACCTCCACAGATCTCCAGTATCATCTATTGATACTGGTAATGACTCAAATTGGCCACCACTTACGGGCTATTCATCCCCGTGCCACCTTTTGGGTGGTTTAATCTTTATCAATCAATCAATCAATAGAGTCCTGCCCTCACTCTGTTCCCGCCACGGACCGCTGCACACGAAACAACAGCCCGCCTTCCCTTCCTGCAAGCGTCTGCTTTCCCTGTCTTGCTTTACGAATTTCGTCCCTCCCGTCTTTACTCCCGATGCAAAGGGGGAAAATTAAAAGGGGGGTGCAGCGCCGGTCCCCAAGTGTTCCGCTGTCCGCAGCTAATACTTTGCCTTTACAGCCATTCTAGGTGATAGTAAGCCCTACCTTAAGTCAAGAAATCCTTATCTCCTTATTCCTTGGCGTCACGGCCTGGGGTTAAATTTCTCCTACATTGTCATATCAGGCGTTTCCCAGTCTCTATGTAAATTTCTGAACGCCTGATTGGTTTCCGTATTAATTCAGCTAGGATTTACCATTATGTCTTTCGGGCCTCGTGGTCGGGCTTCATTAAGTGTTTGTGGTTTAATCACTTTATATTTACTCTTTGTGTCCTGCCTATTATACTTAGTGTTATATAATTATTATACATTTGTACACTTGCCTTACTTCTAGTTCTAGACAATAAGCTATTAAATTTCTGCAGATTTTGATTTACCGTGTTACTAGGCTATAAGCATTCTCTTATTTTACTACGGGTGTACATTTTAAGTTGATTTGATGTACTCAGAGTTAAACACAGCATTTGTTAAGTCTTACTTATAGTCGCCTCATTTACATGATATGCAGAAATTATTTTACTTGTACTTCTACTACGTAATAAATAAGCCCCCATACTGTCGATTTCTTTTTTTCCCCTGATCAGAAACAGTTCTCCCAAGTTCAAGTTCAAGTATATTTATTGAGATAAGAAGCAGTTCTCCCATGGTGAATGCACTACTGCGCATGTGATCATTTGCTGAGGGGTCTGGTCGAATGTTATCTTATATAAACGTTTCGGACACCGTCCTTTCAGCACACAAACAACAGATCCGTTCACAAATAGGTTTGTATACACGAACCCTTTCGTATATGCATGTGTGCTGGCTTATGTTCGCTGCTGTTCTCGTCTTCCAAGACACTATTATGACAAAAACGAGACAATAGAAGTGATAATAAGTAGGGAACATTAATAAAAACATGGCACTTGATCATATGTGCCATGTTCTCAGAGAATAACCTCTCTCACTCTACCATTAACCGTAGGGGTGCCATAGGGCTGCATCCTAGAACCCCCTCTCCTATTTCTATATACATCAATGATCTGCTAATGTCTCCAACTTTCTTAAACATACATTGTGTTGCTGATGATACTACCCCTCATCTACTCAGACCCCAACCCGTTCAATTAAATAATGTTGGAAACAATGAATTAAAAAGTCCACGTATTGATGTCAATCAAACACTCACACTAAACATAAAAAGACCCCACTACATCTTATTTGGAGCAAATCAATAAATGCAATTCAGATTCAGATAGACAATGTTAACATCAGCAACAAAAATTACCGAAAGTCCTGGCTTAAACTTAGACAGAGACTCAACTTCAGCACTCACATCAACACATAACTAAAAAAGTCTCTAAAACAGTTGGAATACTCTCTAAGATTCGATATTATGTACCTATTCAGCTCTCTTCTCACATTATTATGCACTTATCTATCCTATCTTACTTATGGTATCTGTGCAGGGGTTCAACCTCTGCAAACTACCTCAAGCCCATCATCACCCAGCAAAAATTGCTATCAGAACATAACAAAACTCTTGCTTTCAGACAACACACAGCCCCCTGTTTAAATCCCTAAAAATGCTGAACATAAATTCACTCCACACATTCTCTTGTGCCAGTTACATTTACAAAACCCTTTTCTTAAGTGCAACCCTGTTCTGAAACTCTCTTGGACAGATGTAATGTAATTGAACACATAATTGTGATGGTGCGGAATGTTACCATTGTAATGACACCATTTTTAATAACCCTTGGCTTTACCTTACTCTGCTCTCTCTTTCCCTTCACTCAATACCCAGCTTAACACTGTTACAGTTCAGTATGACCCTCACTGAACTGCTACGAATATAAGCTGAATATTAAATGAGGAAGGACACAGCAAGAATAGGGGTTATTAATTGTAACTAATAATTAAAATCATTAAACACTGCACCAACTTCCCGATCCATAAATGAATGTCTAAATTATGTTTCCCCAGGAAGGAGCTATGGTCTGCACATATCATTACATAATCACCACACCAGACATCAATATCTCTTGAAATCCCCAGAGTCAAACTTAATCTATGTAAATACTCTCTACAATAAAGGGACCTAGTCTATGGAACTCACTCCCTGACGAATTGAAAAGCTCTCCAATTGTGCTTTATTCAAAAATAGAACCAAAATGTACCTAATTCACCTTCATAGTTTCCTATATTGTGCT
>WNGS01158997.1:105286-143857 GCA_020271785.1 Procambarus virginalis
TAGCGCACGGCCCAGTGGCCACTGTACCGTCCGATGTGCTCACAGGATGTATGTTCCAGACGACCCAGCAGCAGATGCCCAGCTGCCGTGGGGCACGGTCCAGCAGTTTTTTCTTATACCTATTTAATTGGTATCACTATTAATTAATTACTGTAGCCATTCTTCAAGTATTACACCGCGCTTATTCTCACCAGTTATTATGGCGCAAAATTACCCATTATGTTCTCTGCTGACCATGACCAGCTGGTGGTGCTCCAGCTGTGCATGCCTCCTGCGGCCCGCCCCCGCCAGCCCAAGTGACGGCAGCAGTGGCCCCATACGATGTCCTGCAGTTGCTGGCCAGTTTCCACGGGGCACGGCCTATGGCCGCTGTACCGACTGATGAGGCCCACAGGAGGTATGTTCCAGACTTAAGTCTGGCCGATGTCGACGGCATTGTTGAGTTAGTTACAGGTTAATAATTAACATTATGTTATGCTGCTGTTGCCCCAGCACCTGTTAGCACAGCCGATGGTGTTTCCAGCTGAGTATGCACCCGGGGCCCCAACCCCACCCGCTGATATGGCCCCAGTCGAGGATCCACCAGGTGATGGCCCGGCTGCCATGGGGTACGCCCAGCGGCCGGTGTCCCGACTGATGTTTGATGTCCCGACCGATGTTTGATGTACCGACCGATGTTTGATGTACCGACTGATGTTTGATGTCCCGACCGATGTTTAACGTCCGACCGATGTTTGATGTCCCAACTGATGTTTGATGTCCCGACTGATGTTTGATGTCCCGACTGATGTTTGATGTCCCGAATGATGTTTGATGTCCCGACTGATGTTTGATGTCCCGACTGATGTTTGATGTTCCGACTGATGCTCGAGGTTTTGACTGATGTTCCAGACTTAAGTCTGGCCGGTGTTGCCGGCATTATTTAGTCCTTTATGGTTACAATTAAACATTATGTTATGCTGCCGATGTCCCTGCACCAACTGCCACAGATGGTTGTGTTCCAGCTGTGCATGTCCCCTGTGGGACAACTCCCCCCGCTGAAGTCCCGGCTGAAGTGGGCCCATATGATGATCCTGCAGCTGATGGCCCAGCGGCCGGTGTCCGACTGATGTGGTCCAAGGTGTCCCCCGACTGATGTTGAATGCTCCGACCAATGCTTGAGGTTGGCCAGATGTTCCCAGGACGTTGTTCCAGACTCATGTCTGGCCGGTGTTGCCCGGCATTACTTTATTTACGGTTATTGATTACCCATTATGTTATGCTGCCACTGTCCAGCAGCTGAAGGCCCGGGCGGCGGTGTTCCAGCTGAGCATGCCTTATAACTACTCATCACAGGTACTGTAACTTCAGCAATCGGTAAGTGCCACAGGTCCAGGATATACATCGTCAACGTCCTTCCGTATTTATTACAGTACTTTTGGCTGCACATTTTATGTTGCTGACTCTGGTCACATTTATGCTGTTATCATTTTCGGACTAACATGGTTACATTTAGCCTACCACATTTTAATACTACATTGGGTGCTTTGCTTATGTTGCATGTTTGGTTACTTTACTGTAACCAAACCCCTTTGCTGTAACCCCTCAATAATTTATTAACTTATTACAGTCTGTATGCGGGGACTTTGCTGCACAGTCATGTAGCTTACTATGGTTAAATTTATGTGGTTATCAGTGCGCGGGCTAAATGTTTACGTTTAGCCTAGCACGCTTTATTACTACTTTTGATGCCTTGCCCATGTTGCATGTCCATGTTACTTCTGCTGTCTTTACAGTCAGGTTGTTTAACTTTAGTTTGCCTCTTACGTTATTAACTACTTATAAACTCCCTACGTTTGGTGCATTGCTCATGCTGCATGTCTAGGTTAATATTGCTGTCTTTGCAGACCGGTTGTTTAACTTTAGCTGCCTTTAAGTTATTATCTAGGGCGGCTTGGATGCGCTAGTTAAAGGCTACGGGACCTCGCCTCTTGTGTAAAGTTATTAAGTAAAGTCAGCTGGAATGTGCTGTTGCAGTCTTCTTCTTACTCACTTGTTGTTTAGTTATTTACAGGTAATAATTAACCATTATGTTACGCTGCCGATGTTCCAGCAGCCGCTGGCACAGCTGGTGGGGTTCCAGCTGAGTATGTCCCGTGGGGGGGCCACCCCCACCCGCTGATGTTCTGCCAGATGTGGCCCCAGACGACGATCCGGCAGCTGCCATGGGACACGACCCGCGGCTGATTCTGATGTTGCGGATGTGGTCCCTGCCGATGGTCTAGCGGCAGATGGGCCGGCTGATGGTGTTACAGCTGAACATGTCCCCTGGGGGCCGAACCCGGCGGCTGATGTGCCTCAGCCGATGCTACAGCAGGTGATGTCCTGGCGGATGTGTTCCCCGCCGATGGCCAAGCGGCCGAAGGCTCAGCTATCGGCGTCCCAGCTGAGCATGCCCTCATGATTATTCATCAGGGCTACAGTAAGTTTCAGCAATTGGTAAGTGTCATAGGTTCAGGATCCGTGTCGACGTCCCCCTTAAATTTATTACCTTACTTTACGCCTGGTATTTGCTGCACATTTATGTTGCTTACTACCGGTTACAGATGGTGTTTTAACATTTTGGGCTAAATGTTAGATTTAGCCTACAAAAATTTCATACTACTTTGGATGTATTGCCCGTCATGCATGTTTGTTACTTTGCGGTGTTTACAATTTCGGTTGTTTAACTTCAGCTTGGCCTTAAGTCAGTAACTAAAGTCGGCAAGGATGTGCTAGTAGCGGTGTTACGGGCCCTTGCCTCTTGTCCAAGATTTCCTGGCCCTGCATTTTGATCAGTTTCCCGGAAATTTATATCAGTATTCTACGGTTAGCTCTGGCTACATATGTATGTGACTTACTACTAATTACATTTATGTTGTTAATTCAGCCCATTGTCATCCCGGCTGACGTTCTTAATAACTTTTCTGGCGAGAAGCGAAAGCTAACGACCGTGAATGTAAAATCTGTAAAGTAAAACAGTAGTTTGGATAATCGTGAAGCAAGAGGCGTGAGCCCAGTAACACAGCAGCTGGCACATCCTAGCTGACCTGACGTAGTAGCAATTTGTTCTACCATGGTTCTAACCATGCTGCACGTTTTATTCTATTTTTGCTGTACTTACAAGTGCGTTCGCTTAACTTTTGCTCTGCCATTATCGTTATTAAGCAGAGTTAGTAGGATGCTCTAGTTGCAGTGTTGCGGGCCCCTGTCTCCCGCTTTACATTTTCCTGGCCCTGCATGTATGTTTAGTTCCCTCTGAACTCTATTACTGTATATTCGTTAGCTCTTGCTTGTTTGTTATTAACTACTGGTTAAGTTATGTCGTTCACCATTTATGCCCTAAATGTTACATTTAGCCTACCACAGTTTAATTCTGTTATTGTTGTATTGCCATGTAGCATGTCGTTTAATTTGCTGTGTTTACAGTTGTCGTTTCACTTGCTTACCTCTTAAATTAGTAAGTAAGCCAGCGAGGAGGCGCTTTTACGCTTGGTCTTGCTGCATAATTATGTTACTCACCCCGGTTACATTTGCGTTGTTTACTCGGCTATTTGCCTCTTCACTACTACGTAAAGTCAGATAGGATGTACCGTTTGCTGAGTACGGTCCTCATGGTTCTTGCTTTACGCTCATTCACGCCTGTTCAATTTACTTTCTGGGTTTACATTTACGGTCGTTGACTATTACTGGACGCTGTCTTTTCCTACTTCCCTTAGTTCCCGCTGTGGAGGTGTCCGTTTGTGCCAGGAGTTAGGGTTTTTGTATCTGGCAGTACCTTTGCCAGGCTTCTCTGTCCCCCCACTCAGTTATGCTTGGGACTTTAGTCAAATCTAACATTCCTGCCTCTCGCAACAGGTGCAGCATCCAGTTAACCCCACTCTTGCAGCCTCGCTGATACCAGTACGCGTTTGGTGTGGGCCCACCACAACCGTGCCGTTGCCTTATATGTTACCACTGCATGCCAGCTTCTGCCCCCTCTTACTGCCTTAAATACTTCCAGATCCACGGTAGAACGCGCACGAGGAACACCATGAATGAACGAGGACCAGGTGGTGGGGCCCGAGAGGCGGACCACTGATCACGAGCCACCACGAGAGGTATCCTGGGTGGCGACCCACATGCCTCTAAGCCACCTCCTCCCCCCCACATCCGTGGGACCCGCCACAGCGACAACGACCGACACGGGGTCGACCCTGGGGAGTCGGCCTCTGTGTGGACAGCGTTCACTTTCCCACACCCGCCCTGGGGCCAGCCTTCCAGGACTGGTCTCTGTGAGGGCGGGCACCAGCGACGAGGATATACGCGGGATCGACCAGTCATTTGCCACGGTGGGAAGCCTCCCTACATGGGATCCAAACCCTGCAGTACGTACTCCTCCCAGGGTCACTGTCGCCGGGTTATCTCGCCTCTCTACGCCCATGGCTTGTCAGGATGGCGCTACATCAGCACACCAAGGAAGCTGTCTCCGTTAACAGCTGCCTGTAGACCCGGACTGGTACCTTTTTCAGTCAGGGGCACCTGACTGTTATTTAACGGCCTCTCCGGGCATACGGGCACGGTTACGCGGCCACGGTAGCGAGCTACCATGTTCCTCCTTATAGCGGCCAGCGGGCCTCGCCCTTCGGGGGGGGGGGTCCGGCCAGCTGGCCTGCGGTGGGGGTGCAGCGCCGGTCCCCAAGTGTCCCGCTGTCCGCAGCTAATTCTTTGCCCAGGCGGCCTCCGTTAGTGTTATGTGGCCTATTCACTTGATTGAACTAGTTTCTATAGTTAAGTTATATAATTGATTGAACTAGTTTCTATAGTTAAGTATATAATTGATTGAACTAGTTATATAATTAAGTTCACATATTTGTTTGAACTAGTTATATAAGTACGATGTATATAATGGATGGAACTAATAAATATAAATAAATATGTTTATTCAGGAAAGGTACATACATAGAGAGATTTTACATAAGTGGATCAATTTATAGATAGAGCTAGTACATACAATGCCTAAAGCCACTATTACGCAAAGCGTTTCGGGCAAGAAAACATTAATATCTAAAACTTAATACTAATTGGACAAAAAGAATAAAATGTTTTGAGAACAGATACAAATAAAGGTACAAAAAAGGGGGGAACATGACTGAAAAGCAGCACAAATACAATATGTAGACAAACAGCGTTGAATAAAAAAAAAAAAAAAATAAGACATGGGTTGACAATAGAGGGGTAAGGTAGGTTACAGGGAGTTTATCAGGTAGTGTTTAGTTTTAATCTTAAACTGGTTGAGAGAGGTACAGTCTTTAACATGGTTGGGAAGGTCATTCCACATTCTGGGTCCCTTGATTTGTAGAGCATTTCTAGTTTGGTTAAGTCGTACTCTTGGAATATCAAAACTGTATTTATTTCTGGTGTGGTGCTCATGGGTTCTGTTACAGCTTTCAATGAAGCTTTTGAGGTCAGGATTGGCATTACAGTTCAGCGTTTTATATATGTATAATACACATGAGAGAATGTGCAGTGACTTAATATCTAACATATTGAGAGATTTGAGTAGGGGTACCGAGTGATGTCTGGGGCCAGAGTTGGATATTGTCCTAATAGCAGCTTTGTGTTGAGTAATTAGAGGACGTAAATGATTTTGGGTAGTAGAACCCCAAGCACAAATACCATAGTTGAGATATGGATAGATGAGGGAGTAATAGAGAGTCACCAGGGCAGGGCGGGGTACATAATATCTGATCTTAGAAAGAATGCCAACAGTTTTTGAAACTTTTTTTGATATATTTAGAATGTGTCCCTGGAAATTAAGCTTGTGATCAATGAGAACGCCAAGGAATTTGCCATCTAATTTGTTACAAATTTGGGTATTGTTAATCTCGAGATTTATTTGGTTAGAGGATTTATTGCCAAACAGAATATAGAAAGTTTTGTCAATGTTAAGGGTGAGTTTGTTGGCAGTTAGCCAAAGATGGACTTTATTAAGCTCGGTATTTACTGTGGCATTTAGAGCAAGGGGGTCAGGACTGGAGTAAATGAAGGTTGTGTCATCAGCAAATAGAATTGGTCTAAGGTGTTGGGAGGCATTTGGAAGGTCATTAATGTAGATGAGAAAGAGGAGAGGGCCAAGTATACTGCCCTGAGGAACACCAATGTTGATGGGTAGGGTAGGAGAAATTGAATTGTTCACAGAAACATACTGGAGTCTGTCAGTAAGGTAAGATTTGAGGTATTGCAGGGAGAGTCCTCTGACTCCATAATGATGTAATTTAAGAAGAAGGTTTTGGTGGTTCACAGTGTCAAAAGCCTTACGCAGGTCCACAAATAACCCAACAGGGAACTCATTTTTATCAAGAGCTGCATGAATTAAGTTAATCATACTAATAAGTGCATCGTTAGTGCTTTTTTTAGGTCTGAAGCCATATTGGCAAGAGCTAAGTATATTGTGCTTGGCTAGATAAGAGTAAAGCTGATTAGATTAGTTTTTCAAAAATTTTTGATAAGTTAGGCAGGATTGAAATAGGTCTGTAGTTGTTAACATCAGTGAGATCACCACATTTGTGGACAGGGGTTACTCTCGCTTTTTTTAGAATATCTGGGAAGGTTTGGAGTTCAAGTGACTAGTTATATAATTGCTTGAACTAGTATATAATTATTAAGTTGTATAATTCACTATAATGACATTAGGTTTCTGCAGAACGTGTTTACCATGTCACTAGGCTAAGCTTACTCACTTAATACGGGTGTACAATTTAAGTTAAATATTAGTACTCAGTAGACATGGGTATGTTACTTTTGTTTATCAATACACGTTCTGCAGAATCTATTAACCATCTCCAAAATTAATAAATAAGCCCCAAACCAGTTTGTGTCTTTTTCCCCCTGAACAGAAAATAAAAAGTTTTGTCAATGTTAAGGGTGAGTTTGTTGGCAGTTAGCCAAAGATGGACTTTATTTAGCTCAGTATTCACTGTGACATTTAGAGCAAGGGGGTCAGGACTGGAGTAAATGAAGGTTGTGTCATCAGCAAATATAATTAGTTTGAGGTGTTGGGAGGCATTTGGAAGGTCATTAATGTAGATGAGAAAGAGGAGAGGGCCAAGTATGCTGCCCTGAGGAACACCAATCTTGATGGGTAGGGTGGGAGAAATTGAATTATTCACAGAAACATACTGGAGCCTGTCAGTAAGGTAGAATTTTAGGTATTGCAGGGAGTGTTCTCTGACTCCATAATGATGTAATTTAAGAAGAAGGTTTTGGTGGTTGACAGTGTCAAAAGCCTTACGCAGGTCCACAAATAACCCAACAGGGAACTCATTTTTATCAAGAGCTGCATGAATCAAGTTAATCATACTAATAAGTGCATCATTAGTGCTTTTTTGGGTCTGAAGCCATATTGGCAAGAGCTAAGTACATTGTGTTTGGCTAGATAAGAGTAAAGCTGCTTGTAGATTAGTTTCTCAAATATTTTTGACAAGTTAGGCAGGATTGATATAGGTCTGTAGTTGTTAACATCGGTGAGATCACCACATTTGTGTACAGGGGTTACTCTCGCTTTTTTTTTAGAATATCTGGAAAGGTTTGGAGTTCAAGTGACTTGTTGAAGAGCAATGCAATAGCAGGGGCTATAGTTCTGGAGGCTTTTTTGTAAATTAAAGTTGGTATCTCCTCAAGGGCACTAGACTAGCTTGGTTTTAAGAGAAAGGATTATCTCATTGACGTCAGTGGAATTAATAGGCTTTAGGTGCAGAGACTGTGGATAGTTACCTGTAAGATAGTCCTTAACAACAGTACTGGAAGATGGAATATCATTTGCAAGGGATGACCCAATGGAAGAGAAGAACCTATTGAACTCAATAGCAGAATCAGAGGCTGAAAGCTGACCATCGTTATTGGACAGGAGTGTAGGTTTGTTATTTAAAATCTTCTTTGATCCCAATATTTGTGAAATTGTGCTCCAAGTTTTTTTTTAATGTTGCTCTTTATTTGGGTAAATTTATCTTCGTAGTATTTAGTTTTGGCTCGTCTAATTATCTTAGATAGCAATTCTTTGAGAATTCTTTGGAGACAATTCCTAACCTATACTTCTTCTCAAGGTCATGTTTTTTATTAATGAATTTAAGTATTCCCTTTGTAAGCCAGGGATTGTTTAGCCTTTTGGTTGTGACTTGTTTTGTAAGCATAGGACAGTGGGTGTTATAAAGGCTAAGAGTTTTTTGAAGAAAAGATTGCACTGCTAGGTTGATGTCCCCTATGTTACCTAACTCTGACTCCCAGTTGACATTATCAGCAGCAGTTATAAAATTGTCTAAAGCAGATTCATTGTGCAGCCTAAAACTTATCTTCCTTGACTCTAGAGGTGGTTTGCTAATGTTAGTTAAAAGAAATGTGGGGTAATGGTCTGTAGTGGTATCGGTGATTGTACCTGAAGTAAGTGGAGAGGTTATGTTGGTCCAGATGTGATCTAGAGTCGTGGCAGTACTATCAGTGATTCTAGTAGGTCTAGTGATTAAGGGTATGAGGAAGCAGGAATTCATACAGTTAAGGAAGCCTAACAGCAGTAGGGTGTTCAGGCTCGCAGAGGTCAATATTAAAGTCCCCTGCGATAATTAGATGGTTTTTGTTCAGTTTGTTATCGAGTATTAGATTTCTAAGGTTTGAGTTGAATTCGGACACATCAGTGTTAGGAATTCTATAGACTGCACCCACAGACAGGACAGACTCAGCACCCTTGACTCTGAAGCTGGCGAAGATATACTCCCCACAGCACTCTCTAGTTCTAATTACTTCTAAGCATGTTAGTTCTTGGTGGTAGTAAAGAGCAGTACCACCACCTCTCTGAATTTGACGACAGTTGTGAACTGCCGAGTAGTTAGGCATGTTAAAGAGTTGAGTAGTGTCCTCTTTCAACCACGTTTCAGTAAGTATAATAAAAGAGAATTTGTTGTCAATAGTTTCAATCTAGGCACTAACATCATCGAAGTGAATCGTGAGTTGACCCTGAGCAGCCGTGGAGTGCGGACGTGTCCCTCCGTGACTGCTAGGGTAGTCAGCCGTTTGATCGCCAGGTGGCGGGGCGTAGCTGCCCCCCCCACCCCCCAGTGTTGTTGCCTGGCTGGCGGAGTGCAGACGTGGCAGGTGTTGGGCTTACCATGGGTGGTCCCCTACCATCGATTAAGCGCGTGAACTCCGTGGGCCTGGAGTTCTCTGGACGTGCTGGTTATCCAGATGTAGCAGTGGTGCTGTGCGACATGCTTCATGTCCCGGTGCTTGATGTCGACGGAATTGAGCTGGTGACTGCTCATCGTGTTGTCATCAAGCTGGCGACGGAGGAGGTGTACCGTGACTTCCTCAGTCGCTACGAGGGACGCTCGATGTCATTGCCGGGGGGTGCCGGCTCAGTCTCCATATCAGACCGGAGTGGTGCGCTGACCTATGTCAGTGTGCATGGGGCGCCACTGGAGTTTCCCGAGGATCTTCTAAGGCGTTACTTCCAGCGCTTTGGGCCAGTCATCAGTGTGCGGGTCAACACGATATCCTCTGGGAGATATGCCGGGAGGCGGACGAATATTCGTACCTTGGGGATGCGCCTGCGGTCGGATATTCCATCTTCGGTCCGGCTTCTGGGGTGCTACATACGGGTGTACTATGCCCGACAGCCTTGGACCTGTTTCCGGTGTGGCTTGATGGGGCATCAGGCTGCCGGGTGCGAGGCGGCTCCGGTTGCCCCTGTCAACCTCTTTAGGGAAGAAGATTTCCCTCCGCTTCCCCTGGACGAGGACTCCGGGGATGCGGAGACCGTCCAGCTCGTTGTTGCGGCACCCCCGTCGTCCACTGACGTTTCCCCGGATGTCGCCGGCCTTCCTCAGGCTGTTGCGAGACTGTCGGTGAATCCTCCTGACCCTGTCCATGCTGCTACGGTGGGCCTGGATGCTGCGCCCTCCTCTTTGCCTGGTTCCCTGTCTTCAGATGCTGCGCCTGGCCCTGCATTCTCGCCTCGGCTACCGGCGGTGCTGGGTGCTGAAGTGGCTGTGGGGTCCCCGGTTGTGTGTGGTCCGGTTCCCCCTGCGGTTGAGGCGGGCATTGGTACGCGCGGCTTGTGATGCCCGTGGGTCTGGGTCCGCTTCAGGTTCCGAAGATGTGCGCCCGGTGCCCAAGCGGTCCAGGCGTTCGTCTACTGCATGGGCTGATGTGGTGGATTCTGACGCTGATGGGTTCTCGGGAATTGAGGTGGTGGACGCTGACGTCCATGTACCTGCTGATGCCAAGGATTGTGTGTATGATTCGCCTCCTGTGGCTTCTGTCAGCAGTTCCCCGCAGTGGGGGTAGTTGCACCTCCAGATGTTGGTGAGGGGGGTGCTGGTGCAGGTCGGGACCTAGTGTTAGTTCTGAAAAGGGATGTTCGGAGAGAGGAGCCCCTGCAGGTGTCCCGTCCGGTGGTTGATGCGAAGCCCTGTGAGGCTGCCGCGGTTACAAGTGCGCTGCCCGTTGCCTGCGCCGGTAAGGAGCAGCCTGTCCCGTTCATCTTAGCCAACGGCGTGGCGTATCATTCGACGACCAACCCTGTAGCTATTAGCTTTCATGACCGGGTGGAGCCTCTTCCGTGGTGCCCCACGACTGTCTGGGTTCCAGCGTATCGGGTATTTGTTAAGGGTGTGCCGATTTCGATGCCCGATCCTCGGACGACCCTTAGTCCCCCTATTCCGGAAAAAATTCTGGCGATGTGGGAGGCGTATTGTACTCTTTTCCCGGCTGCAGAGTGGCCGGAAAAGTATGCGCAGTCCTGATAGTCTGTGTGCTTGCTGTGTATATCGGGTATGTCTTGGATTTTGGTCTGTTATGTGATGTATATTGTGTGCCCTTCCGGCCGATGTTTTCTAAATGTCCCTGTTCTTTTGGCTTTGCCTTTTCATGATCTATGTTTCTTTAATTTGTTGTATTATGTGCCCTTCTGGCTATGATGTTCGATCTCTGTTCTTAAATTATTATGTTTATTTTTTCTTGTTCTTCTCTGCTTACTTTGTGTATTGAGGTGTTTTTTGGGTCTCGGTCCTTCAGGCCGGTGTTAGGTTTGTTTGTTGTGTACCGATGGTTTTGTACTGTTTGATATGCGCCTGTGTTTTTGTTGTTTTGCATTTGTTTATCCCTGTACTGCATTTGTTTATACTTTGTACTGCATGTGTTTACCCTTTGTCCTGTATTTTCAATACATTTTTGAGTTTTGTACTTTGTTATGCTGTGCTGTCGGCCCTTCTGGCTGATGGGTTTTTTCTTTTGTTCTCTTTGGTTTGTACTGTGTCTCTCCTTGTTTTTTATTGTATTTAATTTGCATGTTTGCATGTAAAAAAAAAAAAAAAAAAAAAAAAAAAAAAAAAAAAAAAAAAAACATCATCGAAGTGTTTACCTAGGGATCTAACGTTCAAGTTGATTACAGAGATATTGTGATTATGTGTTAATACATTGTTTACATCTTGTGCTGCAAAATATCTGCAATTTAGATAATTAAAGTGATGATTGTCATAGATAGTGGATAAGAGGTTTAGTTCTGGGTCTATACTTGTCTGCATAAAAAGGCTGGTTGCAGGAAAACAAGGCAAGAATGGCAAATTACAAAGTAGAATTAAGCTATAAAAGGGGGAAAAATATATAAGCAAGACTATACGAAACAAACACAAAATGAACAACAAAAGAAAAAAATGAGGTAGCTTACAAGGGGCTTACAAGGGTATAATGGAGTAAGGGAGTATGGCGAGGCTAGGCAACCTAGGTAGTAAATGAAATCAAAGAAAAAACATATAAACATAGACTATACAATACAAAAGATATAGATATACAAAACAAAGATATAAACAAGACTATACAATACAAAAACAAAATGAACAAAAAAGAAAAAATGAGGTAGATTGCTTACAAGTACTCTCAGGTACACTGTTAGTAACAATTTGCAATTTGAGACACAGGCAAAGCCAGGGTTACAATGGAGTAAGGGAGTATGGCGAGGCTAGGCAAACTAGGTAATAAATGAAATCAAAGAAAAATGTTGAATAATAAACATAGGCAAATTTACGCTAATGATTATTAACTATAAATAGTTCAGTTGTGACTGAATAATTAATAAGACCTAAAGAAATATTAATGCACTCAATTAATTAAGTCCAGTAAAAGATTACTAAACAGTAAATTAAAAATTAAGTTAAAAAGTGAAACAAGGAGACTTAAGATACCTAGCCCGCACTAGGTGACAAGAGAGTTAATTAAGTTGATTCATTGAGTGATAATAAGGTGAGACAAACCACATTGGGAGAGCAAAGTGTTGAGGTTCTCTTCATTAGCAATTGTAAACATTTTACCCCCTGCAGTCTTTCTCACTTTAATCAATCCATCTCTAACAAAGCACTGATGAATCGCCTCTGGGTTTTGATGACGGATTTGACGCAGGCGGTAGAGGAGTTGCTGTCTTTTCCTAGTCAAGCACTCGTTGATGTATATTCCCTTCCGTTGGGATGCAGCTGTCCGGACAAGATGCGATTTCATGGACTGGGAAGTCAGCTTCAGGCGAATTTTCCGCTGGTTTTGTCCTGATGGATTCTTTTTGCCTACTCTATAGGCAGCAGTAATGTCTGTTTTGTTTAGACTGAACTGCAATTCGTTTTTTATGAGCGCCTGAGCTATTTCAACACACTTTTCACCTTCACGTTCAACAGGTATATCTTGGGACGACTGTTACAAAAAATGTGGAACTATACTATGGGGAATCTAGTGTATTATGGAGCAGGGTCAGCAGTTAAAATCAAGGTGTAACTGGGTAGTGACACAATTAGACCCGGCCCCCAAGGAACATAGGTTCCTGTTTATACTGTAAGGTTTTAAAACAGATCTGTCGTCTGGGATACAATCAACTACGACACAACAACAGGAGTAATGGATACGATACACCTCAAAACTAACTTATTTATTAAACCCTCTTAACAACCCACCATATACATTCACACCAATAACAATAATTGTAATAACTTTACCACACTATCTTACGTTAAAAGCCTTGGTCCACTTAAGCAGGATACAAGGTTTTACACTGAACACAAGCTAGGGTAAAGTACTACTGGTGAAACACTTGAAGCTTGGGTAGCTTAGGGTAGTGCCCACGTGGTACCTCACACAACACCACAAACACTACACTTGGGGTACCCAAAACACTGGCAACTACTACCACAGGTCTACCCAAATCTACAACTTCCAGAGTAAGCACCCTTACAAGTACAATAAATATAACTTAACTTTAGGTAAAGGAAATAAGTAAGAGGACGGGTAGAAGGGGAGAGAGAGAGACGCCGAGCCACAGAGTCCAGCTGTTGACGCCTCGAACGCCTAACAGAGAAGACCGCTCGTCTCCAGTCTCCTCCCTCAGTTGGCTCGCTGCCGGCAGACTGCTCAACTAATCGTACCGGCGCCCTATACCAAGTTTACTCAGGTTTACTTTACAAATGATTAGAAAGTATTAGTAAACATAGTTGGTGCCTATTTTATTATTTAATACTCAACCCCAAGCTCAGTCTTTACATGCTCTGTGAGAAACAAGAATTGTCTTTCGTCTGGCAGGGAAGATAGGGACAAAGACGTCTCGTCATGCGTCCCCTTCTATAAAATATTTTGTTTAGCTCAAATTTGACCTCTGGTTTCCAACTGAGGCACCCAGGGTCGCAACACTCCTCCCCCCCTCAGATAAAAAAAAATGTGACTACTAGAATAGTAGTCATTTTTTTTGTAAGAGTATACAGAGAATAAAGAGGAAAATCCATGACATAAAAGAAAATCAATCACAACAATAATTTCTCTGCAAGAAAAGTACAAAGGAATTCTCTAAAAAAACACACATATACAAAAAAAAAAAAAAACAGGGAAGTAAATAAATTGGACACGGAATATTTAATGTCACAGGAGAACCTACAAAAAAAATAACTAAAGCATGACAGTTGGTATATGGCTTCCTGTGGCTCAGATGAATGCTATTCAGGCAACCGGGACAGAGCGTCGGCTATCACGTTGAGCCGGCCCGGTAGGTGGATAATTGACAGATTGAAGTCTTGTAGGTACAATGCCCACCTGAGGATGCGTTTATTCTTCTGCTTCATCTGATTCATGAAAACTAGTGGGTTATGATCCGTGTACACTTCCACTATATTACCTGTGAGGTAGACTTCGAACTTTTTACATGTTAACACTAGTGCCAACGCCTCTTTTTCTACCACTGAATAATTGCGTTGCGCCTTGTCAAATTTCACAGAGTAATAATATACTGTGTGTTCCAATTTATCATCCCCAGTTTGCAACAACACTGCACCAGCACCCGAGTCAGACGCGTCGACCTGAATTTTTAACGGACGGTCGAACCTTGGACTAGCAAGCACTGGGGCGGAAGCTAAGATCAATTTCAAATTTTTAAATGCCTCTGCACAGTCTGATGACCACTTAAATTTAACGGTCTTTGCAACAAGTCTGTGAGAGGAGTAGCAACACTGGAAAAGTTCTGACAAAAGGGTCGACAGTACACACACATACTGATAAATCGTTGAATGTCCTTTTTAGACCAGAGCACTGGATAGTTCAGAATGGCACTGATTTTATCTTGCCGAGGTAACACTTTTCCTTGGCCCACTTCATAACCAAGGTACGTCACTGTGCCTTGGCCAAAATGACACTTTTTTGCATTTTTCAAAACTGTGAACAACTGGCGTAACCTAGCTACGTGGTCAGCCCAATTACTATCAAAGAGCACAATATCATCTAAATACGCCCGACAATTTGGCACGTTAGTGAGCAAAGCCTCTGGAACGTGGCAGGGGCATTACGCAAGCCGAACGGTAACACTTGATACTCAAAAACACCCTCGGGTGTCACGAACGCAGTTAGTTGTTTAGCACGTTCAGTGATCGGGATTTGATAGTACCCCCTTGAGAGATCGAATTTCGAGACATACGTGGCGTTCCCGATTTCGTCGATGCAGTCCTCGAGACGGGGCAACGGATAGGCGTCCACATTGGTCACTTTGTTGAGCTGCTGGTAGTTGGTGCATAATCGCCAGGAGCCGTCTGGTTTGGGGACCAAAAGGCAGGGCGAGCACCAAGAGCCCTGGCTTGGCCTGATGAGGCCGTGCTGGAGCAAGAAGTCGACCTCCTTCGGTATGATGGCCTTCTTTTCCGGACTCATCCGATAGGGTTGAAAGCGAATGGGGGTGTAGTCCGTCAACTTGACATCATGGTAAATGGCATCAGTCTGGGTCGGGACCTCCCCGAACAGACTGGAGAATTCGTCAAGCAACGACTGCACCTCTTCACGTTGGGACATCTGCAAATGGGTCAGTCCCTCCTACACAGCATTCACAGAACTAGAATTATTGAGAATGAGAGTAGTTGGGTCCCCAGAACACTCATCCCCTCCCTCACTGGAAATGGAAACATTGGTTAGTGCAATGGGCCTGGGGCCCTGGAACTTCTTCAGCCGATTCACGTGTACGAGCATTACCTGGTTACGCTTGTCAGAGTGCTTCACTTTGTACGTGAGGTCCCCAGTCTTTTCTGTCACAATGTAGGGGCCTTCGTACTTGTGGGACATAGTGCTCCCTAGTCGAGGCTTTAATACCAGGACAGGGTCACCAGGCTGAAATACCCGCAACTTAGCCTTAGCCTCGTTTCGTTCTTTCATATTTTCTTGGGCCTTCCCAAGATACTTTAGTGCCGCAGCCTTGCAGTCCTTGAGTCTCTGGTGGTGTTGCGCAAAGAAAGCCGAACCTTCGGTTAACGTTACGTTCCCTAACAGATTCTCCTGTAACATTTGCAAGGGTCCACGAACTTTATGGCCAAAGACTAACTCAAAAGGAGAACAACCCAGTGAACTTTGCAACCCTCCCTAGCAGCAAACAAAACATACGGCAAGTTCTCGTCCCAGAAGGTATGGGAACTCTCGCACGATGTCTTCAACATCTGCTTCAGAGTTAGATGGAACCGTTCAATTACCCCCTGACTCTGTGGATGGTATGGGCTGGAAACCTTATGAGTTATTCCATGGTCCTTACAAAATTGTTCAAAAGTATCAGACTTAAAGTTAGTACCATTGTCAGTTTGCACGACCCGAGGCAGTCCAAAAGTGGAAAAAAATTGCAACATACGAGCAACAACAGTCTTTGCTCGGATGTTCCTTACAGCAAAAGCCTCTGGGTAACGAGTCGTGATACACATCATCGTGATTAGGTAAATATTACCAGACTTAGTTCTAGGTAATGGACCAACACAGTCCATTACCACATGAGAAAATGGTTCCTCCGGCACGACAATAGGCCTTAGAGGAGCTTTAGGTGGAGTCTGGTTTGGTTTCCCAACAAGTTGACAAGCAATACATGCATTACAAAATTTTGCCACATCGCTTTTCAGCTTGGGCCAGAAAAAATACTTGCAGATTTTGCGATAAGTAATATTAATACCTTGATGTCCCCCCATAGGATCATCATGGGCAGCTGACAAAACTCTCTCTCTATAGCAGGTCGGCAACATAACCTGGTGGACTACCTCCCACTCATTTGACAAGGGAGCACTCTGTGGTCTCCATTTTCTCATCAAAATCCGATCATTGTAGTAGTACCCAGTTGCTGCGTCTACAATTTCCTCCATAGAGACGGCTGCCTCATGACAATCTGCAAGACTGGGGTCAGCTTTCTGTAACTCACTCAAGGAGGCATCCAGGCCTTGGTCAGATGCCATTGGCCGAGGCTCAACAGTGTTCTCCTCCACCTCCCCACTACTCTCGGTAGGTGGCGGTGGCAGGCTCTCCACAATGTCCTCGGCCACGTCATCGAGTCGGGCCATGAATGTGTCCGCAAGGTCCACTGGCTTTCACCACTCGGAAAGTCCCTCGTGTCCTCGGGATTTACCACCTTGGCAAGCACAGGGCTGCCCTTACATTTAAGTCCCATAGACCTGGTCACCACGCACGCAGGGTACACAACATTATCCTCTGCGGCGGGTGGATCCAGGCAAACCTTAGGGGTAGGCAACATAATAGGCAGTCTGGAGTCCCCTACCTTATCCCCGGCTAAATCATTACCCAATATTACATCAACATTAGGGAAAGGTAGGTACGAAGTGACTCCGACTGTACAAATACCCTTGTGGAAATCAGATTCCAGGGTAACCTTACGGAGGGGTACTGCTCGAGTATCACTAGTGACACCCTCGACCAGTACCACCTCTCCAGTGTCGAGTGTTGGCACCTTGCAAAGCACTCTCTAAAATTAAAGTCTGGATGGCACCGGTGTCTCGGAAGATCACCACGTCCCTCCAGGAAGAACCCTCAGACAAAAGTAGTCTCCCTTTCGATAAGAATGGGGTAAGCAGGTCCAACCACTGTGGGTTGGAGGTCTTACTCCCTAACCCTTCAGAAGGCCTCAAGCCCTGTGTCACAACCAGAGCATTGGGTCTTTTTTCCGGGTACAGTTGCCAACAACGGCTAATATTGTGGTTTGGACGTTTACAGTGACCACAGATACGTCGGGGAGAAGAGACATTACTAACAGAATTACCCTTCGGTTCACTCTTAGGTGTCGTGGGGTTAGACAATTTAACAGGGTTAGTTATGTCTGAAACAGAAGGTGCATTAGGTAAAGGGTTAGAATGAGCTGGTCTGGACTGGCTGTGGGTATAAGTTTTGCTACTCTGTGGGGTAAAATTATTTTTATTGGGCCTTTTGCCCGCCAACTGGTAGTTTTCTGCCATCTTGGCCAAATCCCGTATTTTAGAATTTACCTCTACCCTTCCTCTAATATAATGTGCTACATTATCTGGCATATTATCTATAAACTGTTCCATTAAAATTACATTCTTCAGTGCCTCATATGTTTCGGCTTTAGCCGAGCGAATCCATTTATCAAACAATCTAATTTGATCATTAGCAAATTCAGTGAACGGTTGGTTGTGAGTAGGCCTAAGGTTGCGATAAGCTTGGCGGTGAGCTTCAGGAGCAATTTCATATGCCCTCAAAATTCGTTCCCTGACTTTATCATATTCAAAACACTCGTCGTCAGGCATATTTATAAAAATATCTTGGGCTTTACCCCTAAGTCTTCCCTGTAGGATTTTCACCCACTCTTCCTTTGGCCAGGTCATGGTTATGGCCAATCTCTGAAAATGGTTGAAAAACCTTTCAGGTTCCGACTCTGAAAATTCAGGCAAGTTATGCTTTTTCTCATAATGCCTGGGGTTTGAATCCCCGGCAGGTGGTGGTCCAGTGGCATTCTCTCTAATTCTAGCCTCCTCGGGTTTGAGTCTTTGCTCCTCTAATTTTATTTTTGCTAACTCTAGAGCTAACTCTCTATCCCTATGAGCGGCACTTCCGCTTGGCTAGGCTGGCATAAAGGTGTATCACTTCCAATAGTTCTTCATCAATACAATGTTGTACTATTTCATTCACCAAAGTCCACTTTTTATCTGCGTTATTTAATTCTAGGCTAAATTCCTTGCCTAACAATACTAACTTAGACTTGGTAAGTTTCTTTATCTCTACCAATGAAGGCTCCTTTGCCAGTCTCTGCATTTCAGATGCTATCACTAATAATTTTAGCTCCTAGCCACAGAAAAAAATAAAAAAATAAAAATTGGAAAAAAACAAAAATTTGCACGGCCCCTAACACAAGCCACACTAACCTTAATCGTGAAGGGATCCAGCTGGGTGTCCAGTCAGTGCAAAGAATGTCCTTCGCTAGATGAGCTGGACCCTAGGCTAGCACACAATTACCGTTCTGCGGAAAACAAGAATTTTTAGTTTTGGCACTCAAAAATCTATTGTTTTACAATAATAAAGTTTCTCCCGGACTGGCCAACCACTTGTTATAAAAAATGTGGAACTGTACTATGGAGAATCTAGTGTATTATGGAGCAGGGTCAGCAGTTAGAATCAAGGTGTAACTGGGTAGTGATACAATTAGGCCCGGCCCCCAAGGAACATAGGTTCCTGTTTATACTTGTTTGTATATCTATCCTGTTTATAAGGTTTTAAAACAGATCTGTGGTCTGGGATACAATCAACTACGACACTACAACAGGAGTAATGGATACGATACACCTCAAAACTAACTTATTTATTAAACCCTCTTAACAACCCCCCATATATATTCACACCAAAAACAATAATTATAATAACTTTACCACACTATCTTACGTTAAAAGCCTTGGTCCACTTAAGCAGGATACAAGGTTTTACACTGAACACAAGCTAGGGTAAAGTACTACTGGTACACTTGAAGCTTGGGTAGCTTAGGGTAGTGCCCACGTGGTACCTCACACAACACCACAAACACTACATTTGGGATACCCAAAACACTGGCAACTACTACCACAGGTCTACCCAAATCTACAACTTCCAGAGTAGGCACCCTTACAAGTACAATAAATATAACTTAACTTTAGGTAAAGGAAATAAGTAAGAGGACGGGTAGAAGGGGAGAGAGAGAGACGCCGAGCCACAGAGTCCAGCTGTTGACACCTCGAACGCCTAACAGAGAAGACCGCTCGTCTCCAGTCTCTTCTCTCAGTTGGCTCGCTGCCGGCAGACTGCTCAACTAATCGTTCCGGCGCCCTATACCAAGTTTACTCAGGTTTACTTTACAAATGATTAGAAAGTATTAGTAAACATAATTGGTGCCTATTTTATTATTTAATAATCAACCCCAAGCTCAGTCTTTACATGCTCTGTGAGAAACAAGAATTGTCTTACATCTGGCAGGGAAGATAGGGACAAAGACGTCTCGTCATGCGTCCCCTTCTATAAAATATTTTATTTAGCTCAAATTTGACCTCTGGTTTCCAACTGAGGCACCAAGGGTCGTACCAACGACACAATAACAGAGTCTAGCAGCTTTTGCTGATCTTGTTCTTCCTGGGAGACGGAACGAAGCTCTCATTTTATTGAGAGCTTCCTCTTGTGAATAATTCACAAGAGGAAGCACAATTATT
Organism: Procambarus virginalis; assembly: GCA_020271785.1. NCBI lineage: Eukaryota > Metazoa > Arthropoda > Malacostraca > Decapoda > Cambaridae > Procambarus > Procambarus virginalis. The sequence goes on from WNGS01158997.1 coordinate 125,293, forward strand.
CTGTGAATAATTCAATTTCTCCCATCCTACCTATCAACATTGGTGTTCCCCAGGGCAGCATACTTGGACCCCTCCTCTTTCTCATCTACATTAATGACCTTCCAAATGCCTCCCAACATCTCAAACCAATTCTATTTGCTGATGATACGACCTTCATTTACTCCAGTCCTGACCCCCTTGCTCTAAATGTCACAGTGAATACTGAGCTAAACAAAGTCCATCACTGGCTAACTGCCAACAAACTCACCTTCAATATTGACAAAACTTTCAATATTTTGTTTGGCAATGAATCCTCAAATCAAATAAATCTCAGGATTAACAATACCCAAATTTGTAACAAAGTAGATGGCAAATTCCTTGGCATTCTCATTGACCGCAAGCTGAATTTCCAGGGACACATTCTAAATTTATATAAAAAAGTTTCAAAACTGTTGGCATTCTTTCTAAGATCAGATATTATGTACCTCGCCCTGCCCTGGTGACACTATTATTCTCTCATCTATCCTTATCTCAACTATGGTTATGGTGCTTGGGGTTCTACTACCCAAAATCATTTACGTCCTGTAATTACTCAACACAAAGCTGCTATTAGGACAATATCCAACTCTGGACCCAGACATCACTCGATACCCTTACTCAAATCTCTGAATATGTTAGATATTAAGTCACTGCACATCCTCTCATGTGTATTTTATATATATAAAACGCTGAACTGTAATGTCAGTCCTGACCTTGAAAGCTTCCTAGAAGGTTGTAGATGACATTGTGCTTTTTGATAGTAATTGGACTGACCACATAGCTAGGTTACGCCAGTTGTTCACAGTTCTGAAAAGTGCAAACTTAACTCAAAATGCAAAAAAGTGTCATTTTGGCCTAGGCACAGTGACGTACCTTGGTTATGAAATAGGCCAAGGAAAAGTGTTACCTCAGCAAGATAAAATCAGTGCCATTCTGGAGTATCCAGTGCTCCGGTCTAAAAAGGACATTCAAAGGTTTATCGGCATGTGTGCGTACTATCGACTCTTTTGTCAGAACTTTTCCAGTGTTGCCACTCCTCTCACAGACTTGTTGTGGAAGGCCATTAAATTTAAGTGGTCATCAGACTGTGCAGAGGCGTTTAAAAATTTGAAATTGATCTTAGCTTCCGCCCTAGTGCTCGCTAGTCCAAGGTTCGACTGATCGTTTAAAATTCATGTTGACGCGTCTGACTCGGGTGCTGGTGCAGTGTTGTTGCAAACTGGGGATGATCAGGTGGACCACCCAGTATACTATTACTCTGTGAAATTTGACAAGGCACAACACAATTATTCAGTGGTAGAAAAAGAGGCGTTGGTGCTAGTGTTAACGTGTAAAAAGTTTGAAGTCTACCTCACAGGTAATATAGTGGAAGTGTACACGGACCATAACCCATTAGTGTTCATAAACCAGATGAAGGCGAAAAATAAACGCATCCTCAGGTGGGCATTGTACCTACAAGACTTCAATCTTTCCATTACCCACCTACCAGGCCGGCTCAACGTGATAGCCGATGCTCTGTCCCGGTTACATGAGTAGCATTCATCTGAGCCACAGGAAGCCATATACCAACTGTCATGCTTTAGTTATTTTTTTTAAGGTTCTCCTGTGACATTAAATATTCCGTGTCAAATTTATTACTTCCCCGTTTTTTTTGTATGTGCTTTATCTTTCAGAGAATTCCTTTGTGTTTTTCTTGAAGAGAAATTTTTGTTTTTGGTTGATTTTCTTTTATGGCATAGATTTTCCTTTTTATTCTCTGTATACTCTTTCAAAAAAATATGACTACTATTCTAGTAGCCACATTTTTTTTCTCTGAAGGGGGGAGGAGTGTTATGACCCTGGGTTCCTCAGTGGAAACCAGAGGTCAAATTGAGCTCTTAAATAATTTACTTTACATTATTTGGGGCGCTTGTCGACGCGCCCTTGTTCCTATCTTCCTTGCCATATGTAAGAAGAATCTTGTTTCTCACAGAGCATTCAGACTCTTGAGCTTGTTTTTGTTATCAACTAATTTAACTAATTAAACTAATTATCAACTATTCTTAGAACTATTAATGTAACCAGTTTTTATGTCGGTGAAGATTTGTAATGTTTACAAGCGGCACGATCAGCTGTTGTCTCCCCGGCAACAGCTGGAGAGAGCTGAGACTGGAGGCTCCTGCATTCTTCTCTGTTTGGGCTGTGTGGTGTAGAGACCTACCTGTGGGACTCTGCCTTGATTCTCTTCCTCCTCCTCTTCCCTTATCTTATCCTGTGTCTAGTTTACAAAGCTAAGTATATATAAGTATTTATATATATTTATATTTATATTTATATATAAGCTAAGTATTTTTTTCACGCTCGAACGCTCATCCGCTCCTGACGACCCTGCTGCCCCTCCAACTTTATCAGCTGCTCCTTGAGCTACAACATCCCAAACATGATGTAACAACCCCAGAAGGCATCTAATTAAGTACCCAGTGACCTAAATGTGATCGAAATATACGACAAAACCTAACCTACTAGCTCATCTCGACCTGATTAGTGTTGCTCCCTGGAGGAAGCTAACCTGACGTTTGCTGCTGCCACATCAACGAGTCTACCCCATCTGCCTGCATACATCTCTGCTGCTGCCATGCAAAACAATTCTAAGCTCGGTAAGGCCGCAAAGAAAGATAGCACACCTATCAGGATGAACCCAACCAGCCAAGCTAACAACAGGAATAACGGGGCTGTCTCCCCCTTAGTGGCTTGCGGAGGGGGGGGGGGGACAGACCCTCCCTTCGACAACAATAACAAACCTTCCCAGCTGAGTGGAGCGTCGTCACCGACTCGAGTCATGCAACAGTTATGTAACCATATGGAGCAATTTAAACGAGCTGCCTCCCCATGTTCCAACTTTAAGCGTCTCGCTGATAATCCATGGCTCAAACTATTGACTCAGATACATGATGACCAAAAGTCTATAATCCGAGAGCAGTCGGACCTGATAATGAAGCTACAGAGTGATGTTTTGGCCATGCACAAGGTTAACCAAGATCTGTCTGCCACAGTCGGCCACCTCGAACAGGAATTAAGCTCTCTTCAGTTCTTGGTTACTAACTGTAAATCAGCAGAAACCTCTACAAAGCAAGAAGAGATGTTACAAAAGTTAGAGAACCATTTTAACTCCCTACAACAGCAACACACTGCAACCCAAGACGAATCAGACCAACTTAAGCTCCTTGATTCTGTCATCATCTCATCACATGATTTTCTCCATGAAACTGACAGAGAAGACTGTACAGTACTGCCATCGTGATCCAGGAATTGCATACTAAGTTGAATTATTCAATCGAAGCAAGTGACATCAAGTCAGCTTATAGAGTGGGTACGAAATCATCTGGTACATATAACAGGAAAATTCGTGTGAAATTAGATAGCTGCTCCCGCAAGTCAGACCTTATCACTGCTGCAGTCGCTAGGAAATCCAATGTTTATGTGAACGAATGTCTAACCAGATTCAGACAAAATCTCTTATTTAAACCACATGGAATGACCAGATCCCAAATCTACGCAGTAAAATAACAACTTACTAGAATGAGCGATATTTTTTTTATTTTTAATTTTACATGCAAAGCATGCAATTTAAATACAATAAAAACAATACAAACAGTACAGAATACATAACAAAACAAAATAAAACAATAGACCACCGGCCAGAAGGGCCGACAGCATAGCACAACAAAAACACGATAAACGCATAGAAAAATACAGTATACATCAAGGCACAAAACATAATACAATGGCAAACTAGCAATCACAGTAACTTCACAAAACAAAACCTTCATAAAACAAAACATACATCAAGAGGCATAACAGGAAACATAACCGGACAAACACAATAAATACCAAACAAAACATAAAGAACAAACACATACAACAGGTAAAGCAATATGAAAACACCAGGTCAAACGTACAGCACAGAAGCAATACAGGAATAAAAACACTCACACCAAACCATCCGCCCCGTAACAAACAAAGGGCGAGGCCAAAATAAACAATAATAATAAACAAGCAAAACACGCACACCATAAAACAAAACAGGTACAAGTAACAACACACATGCACTGGCCTGAAGGACCGAGAATAAAACACAACATAAAGTACATCAAAAAACATAACAAGACACTTCAGCACAAAACAAAGCAATACAAATTTATATAAAGACTAAATACCGGCCTGAAGGGCCGACAACAAAAACACAACAATGAACAGAAACATAATGAAACACAGGAAAAAGAAACAATATCAGAAATACAAGAAAAACAACAAAACAACGGTTATGAGAACAAACATAACACCGGTCTGAAGGGCGCACAATGGGTACAACACATTGCAAAACAAACCACAGGTCCAAGCACACAGACTACTCAAGTTTCTCATACTTATCCGGCCACTCCGCCGCCGGGAATCGAAGACAATATGCTTCCCAAAGTAACATGATGTCCTCCGAAACAGGTTCATTTTGAACCGTACGAGGATCAGGTATCAACTCCGGCACACCTACAGTAAAACACCGAGCCCGCTGAATCCAGATGGAAGAAGGGCACCACGGAACAGGACGCACGCGTTCAACAATTTCAAACCACAATGGATTCTTATCATCATACGCCACTCCGGAGGCCAATATGAGAGAGAGAGGCTCCTTCCCACGAGGCCGGGCAATGGGCAGCGCACTGGGAGTCTCCTCGGCTGCCTCACAGGGCCCTGCGCCAACCACCGGACGTTGAACCTGCAGGGACCCCCCACGCTTGGCATCCTTCTTCAGCACCAGCTTGACGCCTCGGCTCGCACCAGAACCCTCACCACCCACGTCTGTAGGAGCAACCACCTTCCATTGCGGAGAACCATCTGCAGGAGAAATAACAGGAGGTAAATCAGACGCACAACCATCGTCAACAGCAGACACATGGACGTCAGAACCACTGTAGAGCGCGAAGCACCCGGAATCGCCACATAATCGCCCGAAGCTCCACCTGCGTCGAAGTCCTCCACATCAGCCCAAGCAGTAGAAGAACGCCTGGAACGCTTGGGCACCGGCCTCACATCCTCACAGCCGGAGGCTGACCCAGAACCACGGGCTTCACAAGCCGTGCGAACCGACGCCCGTCGCAGTACGGCAGCAGCTTCAACCACAGGGGGAACCGGGCCGCATACAACAGGATGCTCCGCAGCCCCCCAGCACTCAGCACAACCGTAACACCAGGCAAGGGCGCAGGCCCCGACGCATCAGCAGGAGACGAGGCAGATGAAGACGACTCGCAGAGACCATCCGGAAGACCCTCGGGAGCAATTGGCACAGCGAATTGACCAGCGACAGGAGCCACTGGAACACCCTGAGGAGGGACAGCAATCACCGGGGGCAAGTCGGGTGATGCAGGGGGGGGGGGGGGCTGCATCAGCAGCGAACGGGACCTGCCCCTCCTCATCTCCGGAATCCACGCCCTGAGGGAGCGGCGGGAAATCCTCTTCCCGGAACAAGTTGACAGGTGCAGCAGGGGCCTCAGAGCACCCGGCAGCCTGATGCCCTAACTGGCCACATCGGAAACAGGTACGGGGCTGCCGGGCATAATACACCCGAACGTAGTAACCCAGCAGCTGGACAGAAGATGGGATATCCGACCGCAGGCGCATACCTAAGGTACGGATGTTCGTCTGCTTCCCAGCATACTTCCCTGAGGAAAGCGTGTTCACCCGCACACTGATGACAGTACCATACCTCCCGAAGAAGCGCCGGAGAAGGCCTCCAGGGAACTCCAGGGCACACCGTGCACACTGACATAAGTCAGGGCACCACTGCGGTCCGAGACTGCAACAGAGCCGGCGCCATCCAGCAACAGCAACAAACGCCCTTCGTACCGACGGAGGAAGTCCCGATACTCCTCCTCCCTCACGAACTTGACAATCACTCGGTGAGCCGTAACAAGCTCAACTCCGTAGACAGCCTCCACGGGGACACGAAGCGTGTCACACATCACTAACTCAACGGCTGGATAACCAGCCTTACCAGAGAACTCCAGACCCACGGAATTCTGACGCAGAACAGGAGGAAGTTGAAGGCCCCCCATGTCAGTACCGCTACGTCAGCACGCAGCCAGCCGGGCAACAACTCTGGGAGGGCAGCGACGCCCACCACCTGGCGACCAAACAGCTAACCAGAATGAGCGATATGGAAGAAAATGCAGATTTAACCAATGAAGAGCAGGGGTGCCATAGGCACAATCAGAGAACACTGTATAAACATCAGAGATCCACGGTTGTTCAACATCCTCCCAGTGAGTATAAGAAAAATTGTCGGAACAACCGTGAACATCTTCAAGAGATGCGTAGATAGTTTTCTTCAAGAAGTGCCGGACCAACCGGGCTGTGGTGGATTTGTGGGCCTGCAGGTCGCTCCAAGCAACAGCCTGTTGGACCAAGCTCTCACAAGTCAAGCCTGGCCTCGGGCCGGGCTTGGGAAGTAGAAGAACTCCCAGAACCCCATCAAACAAGTATCCTACCTACACTTCATCCTACCTATGGTGGAGGAAAGTCTACTTGGAAGGATTCAATTTACATGAGATTAAGTTTAGGATACAAATATATCTGGCAATACGGTGTTGATGTCAGTGAAAAAGATATGGAGCGTAAATTATGTAGTATGCCGCACGCCCACACCTTAGAACATTATGTATTAGAGTATCAACTTATTGACAACTATAGAAATAATGAAATAAGTAGTGTACAACATCAAATTGTTTGGTTGTGTGATAATGGTATGATAGACAGTATACTTAGGAGCTACAAGAATTTTGCCCCAAGAGTGTAACACTTATATGCTGTGCTTACTATATTAACCTGGAATGTTAAATGGGATTCTTGTATTGTGATTTGTGTATTTGTACTCACTGAATTTGTGCGCCCCTTGAGGGACTTGAAGTAGAGGTGGGTAGAAATAGCCTAAACTACTCTATCCCTTTGATCTGTATTTTTTTCTTGTCTCAATAAACATACTTGAACTTGAACTTCACCTACCCATCTTACTTACACCTCACCCACTCTCGTCCCAACCCATCCTACCTATACCTTATCAACCCATCCTACCTACACCTCACCCATCTATCCTATTTACAACTCACCCACTCCCGCCCCCACCCATCCTACCAGCTACACCTCACTCACTGCCGCCCCCACCCGAATCCTACCTACACTTCACCCACTCCCGCCCCCACTCTTCCAACCTACATCTTACCCTCTCCCGCCCCCCACCATCCTACCCACACCTCACTCTCCCATCCTACCTACACCTTATCAACCCATCCTACCTACACCTCACCCACTCCAGCCCCCACCCATCCAACTAACACCACACCCACCCATCCTACCTACATCTCACCTACCCATCCTACCTATATCTTCCAGTCCCGCCCCCACCCATCCCATACGGGCTCACCATAGCTCGTGCTATATGGACACTTCGTCCTGAGTAGCTAAATCTTTCACAACACAACACACACTCACCCATCCCACCTATACCTCACCCACCTGTGCCCATCACCCTCACTCATCATCCTTTGCAGATGACACTAGGATTTTCATGAGAGTAGACAACATAGAGGACACGGCAAACCTCCAATCAGACGTAAATCAGGTCTTTCTATGGACTACAGAAAATAATATGGTGTTTAACGAAGATAAGTTCCAGCTCATGCGCTACGGAAAAAAATATAAATATAAAAACGGAAACGACGTACAAAACTCAGACAAATCATAACATAGAACGAAAAGGCAATGTAAAGGTTCTGGGTGTACTCATGTCGGAAGACCTTACCTTCAAAGAACACAATAAAGTGGCCGTCACAACTGCAAGAAAAATCACAGGTTGGATAACAAGAACTTTTCACACTAGAGATGCTATACCGATGATGATATTTTTCAAGACGCTAGTGTTCTCTAGAGTGGAGTACTGCTGCACAATGACAGCCCCTTTCAAAGCTGGAGAAATTGCTGATCTAGAGAGCGTGCAGAGATCCTTTACTGCTAGAATCCACTCAGTAAAACATCTAAACTACTGGGACCGACTAAAGAGCCTAAATCTATATTCCCTTGAGCGCAGGCGGGAGAGATACATAATAATTTATACGTGGAAAATATTAAAGGGGCTGGTCCCAAACCTGCACACAGAAATAACATCACATGAGACCAGAAGACATGGCAGCGTGTGCAGAATACCCATGTTGAAAAGCAGAGGTGCAACAGGTACTCTGAGAGAGAGAACTCTATCAACATCAGACGCCCGAGACTGTTCAACACGCTTCCACTACACATAAGGGGCATAACTGGCCGACCCCTCACAGTGTTCAAGAGAACACCTCAAAAGGATACCTGATCAACCAGGCTGTGATTCGTACGTCAAAGCTGCGATCAGCCGCATCAAACAGCCTGGTTGACCAGTCCAACAACGAGGAGGCCTTGTCGACGACCGGACCGCGGGGACGCTAAGCCCCGGAAACACTTCAAGGTAACTTCAAGGTAAGGTAAGGCCCCACTCATCCTAACTACACCCACTTCCGCCCTCACTCATCGTACCTACATCTCACCCACCCATCCTACCTACACCTCACCCACCCATCCTACCTACACCTCACCCACCCATCCTACCTACACCTCACCCACCCATCCTACCTACACCTCACCCACCCATTCTACCTACACCTCACCCACCCATCCTACCTACACCTCACCCGCCCATTCTACCTACACCTCACCCACCCTACCTACACCTCACCCACCCATCCTACCTACACCTCACCCTCTCATCCTACCTACACCTCACCCTCCCATCCTACCTACACCTCACCCTCCCATCCTACCTACACCTCACCCTCCCATCCTACATACACCTCACCCTCCCATCCTACCTACACCTCACCCACCCATCCTACCTACACCTCACCCACCCATCCTACCTACACCTCACCCACCCATCCAACCTACACCTCACCCACCCATCCTACCTACACCTCACCCACCCATCCTTCCTACACCTCACCCTCCCATCCTACCTACACCTCACCCTCCCATCCTACCTACACCTCACCCACCCATCCTACCTACACCTCACCCTCCCATCCTACCTACACCTCACCCTCCCATCCTACCTACACCTCACCCACCCATCCTACATACACCTCACCCTCCCATCCTACCTACACCTCACCCTACCATCCTACCTACACCTCACCCTCCCATCCTACCTACACCTCACCCTCCCATCCTACCTACACCTCACCAACCCATCCTACCTACACCTCACCCACCCATCCTACATACACCTCACCCTCCCATCCTACCTACATCTCACCCTCCCATCCTACATACATCTCACCCTCCCATCCTACCTACACCTCACCCACCCATCTTACCCACACCTCACCCACCCATCCTACCTACACCTCACCCACCCATCCTACCTACACCTCACCCACCCATCCTACCTACACCTCACCCACCCATTCTACCTATTTTAGTGTAGATGTGTTGATGTGATCATCATAATATAAAGATGTTAAAGCGGAAAATCTTATTCATTAATTGTATAAGGATAAATTTAAAGAACCTAACGTAAGTACTATTTATTTATTTATTTATTTACTTATTTACATATACAAGAAGTTACATTGGGTTTATGAGAGTACATATTTTTTGAGATATATACAAGAGTTGTTACATTCTTGTACAGCCACTAGTACACGTAGCGTTTCGGGCAGTTCCCTGGAATACGATCCCCGCCGCGAAGAATCGTTTTTACAACCAAGTACGCATTTTACTGTTGAGTTAAACAAGGTCTACAGTTAAGGATTTGCGCCCAGTAAATCCTACCCGGCCAGGATACGAACTTATGACAAAGAGCTCGCGGAACGCCAGGCGAGTAGTCTTACACTACACCATGGAGACTGGTGTGTTTATCACCACCACGGAGTATAATAATATATGTTTATTCAGGAAAGGTACATACATAGAGAGATTTTACATAAGTGGAGTATGATGTGTCTACAGTCTTGTAAAGCCACAAGTACGCTCAGCATTTCGAGCAGGTCCTTAATCTAACAGATAATATTAAAGAGGTAATTTCTAACAAAATTATAAAATGTTAACAACCCAACCTGTCCTCTTAAAAAGAACTTCGCTTTTGGCCGTTTGCCCGTATGGCCGAATTTCGACGTAATTTGAAAATGAAAAAAATATGAAAATAAATTTAGGATTTTTTTTTCAACAACAGTAAGTTAAGGGTCCTCTGATAGGTTAGGTGGGCAGGAAATTCTCATAAAGTTTCAAAACGTTAATTTAAAGTGTCCTCTCATAACCTCTGCGCGTACGCCGGACGACTCAAATAGAAAACGGAACAGAACATCACTTTTGTGAGTCGATTTCATTTCAAATTACGTCGAAATTTGGCCATATCGCGCATACGAGCCAAAAGTGACGTTCTTTTTAAGAGGACGGGTTGAACAGGTACATTGTAAAAAAAATGACAGATTAGTAGGTATATTAAAGCGCACTGAAACCTTTGATTGAAAGCATGGATAGCTTGACTGATAATGTGACAAAGCACATTAAAGCACACTGATAGCACAATATAGGATGACAGCAATGTTTAATGGCAAAGTTGTAAGGCTTAGGTATATATATATATATATATATATATATATATATATATATATATATATATATATATATATATATATATATATATAAAAAATACATATGTTAACTAAATACATATATAAAATACATACATATATATATATATATATATATATATATATATATATATATATATATATATGAATGAAAACTCACACCCCAGAAGTGACTCGAACCCATACTCCCAGGAGCAACGCAACTGGTATGTACAAGACGCCTTAAACCACTTGACCATCACGACCGGACAAGTGGTTTCGTCCGGTCGTGATGGTCAAGTGGTTTAAGGCGTCTTGTACATACCAGTTGCGTTGCTCCTGGGAGTATGGGTTCGAGTCACTTCTGGGGTGTGAGTTTTCATTCGCATATAGTCCTGGGGACCATTCAGGCTTGTTCGCATATATATATATATATATATATATATATATATATATATATATATATATATATATATATATATATATATATATATATATGGCAGATGCTGACGAATATGGATTGCATGGCCTGCACTGTGGAAAATCTGGTGGTTGGCACACTAGACACGACGAAGTAAACGACATCATTAAAAGAAGCCTTGCCTCTGCCCAGTGTCCAGCGGAGAGAGAGCCCCGCAACCTCCTGAACCGTGACTCTGTTAGCTTTGCCGGCCGACCAGACGGAATCACACTGCGTCCGTGGAAGGGTGGCAGACAGTTGGCATGGGACTATACTTGCGTATCCACCCTGGCAGCCACATACATCAACCTCTCTGCCGGCACAGCAGGAGCCGCGGCGACACACAGAGAAAGAGACAAGTCAGCCAAGTATAGGCAATTAGATCATCGGTACAACTTCGTTCCAATAGGGTCTGAGACCCTAGGCCCATGGGGAGAGAGTGCAAGAAGGTTTCTAAAGGATCTTGGTTCCAAGCTCATTGACACCACAAGAGACCCTAGAGCGGCAAGTTTTCTCTTTCAGCGCCTCAGTGTCGCGATCCAGAGGGGGAATGCTCGCTGCATCCTCGGTTCCTGCCCAACGTCGGAGGAGTTCGAGGAAATCTACAGCCTCTAGGAAGCGAACTATTTTTGTGTCCTCTTAATGCTCATTTTTTGTATACAATCAGATATGTAACTGTATAACCTTGCTTAATAAAGTGTACACCATAAAAAAGGGGGGTGGTAGGAGAAGCGAACACCCTCATGTATTCAGAGTTAAATGGCAAGTTTTTCCCTGAATGCTCAGTGTTCCCTTCTCTGAGGCTGTGGGTCCCTATAATTGCACCAGAGGTGGTACCCCCCTATATATATATATATATATATATATATATATATATATATATATATATATATATATATATATATATATATATATATATATATATATATATATATTGGTGTTTGGGTTGCACACAATATGTGTTCAATATAACAACAATAATATAAGATGATATCAATGATTACAATGGTAAAATTTCATGCCTTAGGTATATATATATATATATTGGGTGAATGGGTAACAAAGTACAGTGGATTAACTCCCACTGAATAGTGGGCGAGTTTAAAGCACCAGATAGGAAACTATGAAGGTGAAATTAGATACATTTTGGTTCTATTTTTGAATAAAGCAACAGTTGGAGAGCTTTTCAATTCGTCAGGGAGTGAGTTCCATAGACTAGGTCCCTTTATTGTATAGAGTATTTACATAGATTAAGTTTGACTCTGGGGATTTCAAAGAGATATTTATGTCTGGTGTGGTGATTATGTAATGATATGTGCAGACCATAGCTCCTTCCTGGGGAAACAATAATTTAGACATTCATTTATGGATCGGGAAGTTGGTGGCAGTGTTTAATGATTTTAATTATTAGTTACAAATTAATAACCCCTATTCTTGTTGTGTCCTTCCTCATTTAATATTCAGCTTATATTCGTAGCAGTTCAGTGAGGGGTCATACTGAACTGTAACAGTGTTAAGCTGGGGTATTGAGTGAAGGGAAAGAGAGAGCAGAGTAAGGTAAAGCAAGGGTTATTAAAATGGTGTCATTACAATGGTAACACTCCGCACCATCACAATTGTATGTTCAATTACATTTGTCCAGGAAGAGTTTCAGAACAGGATTTGCACTTAAGAAAAGGGTTTTGTAAATGTAATTGGCACCTTACCTTACCTTACCTTGAGGTGCTTCCGGGGCTTATCGTCCCCCGCGGCCCGGTCATCGACCAGGCCTCCTGGTTGCTGGACTGATCAACTAGGCTGTTGGATGCGGCTGCTCGCAGCCTGACGTATGAGTCACAGCCTGGTTGATCAGGTATCCTTTGGAGGTGCTTATCCAGTTCTCTCTTGAACACTGTGAGGGGTTTGCCAGTTATGCCCCTTATGTGTAGCGGGAGTGTGTTGAACAGTCTCGGGCCCCTGATGTTGATAGAGTTCTCTCTCAGAGTACCAGTTGCACCTCTGCTTTTCAACGGGGGTATTCTGCACATCCTGCCATGTCTTCTGGTCTCATGTGATGTTATTACTGTGTGCAGGTTTGGGACCAGCCCCTCTAATATTTTCCACAAGAGAATGTGTGGAGTGAATTTATGTTCAGCATGTTTAGGGATTTAAACAGGGGGGCAGTGTGTTGTCTGAAAGCAGAGTTTGTTATTGTTCTGATAGCAGATTTTTGCTGGGTGATGATGGGCTTGAGGTAGTTTGCAGAGGTTGAACCCCATGCACAGATACCATAAGCAAGATAGGGATAGATAAGTGCATAACATAGTGAGAAGAGAGCTGAACAGGGTACATAATATCTAATCTTAGAGTGTATTCCAACTGTTTTAGAGACTTTTTTAGTTATGTGTTGAATGTGAGTGCTGAAGTTGAGTCTCTTGTCTAAGTTTAGGCCAAGGAACTTTCGGTAATTTTTGTTGCTGATGTTAACATTGTTTATCTGAATCTGAATTGCATTTATTGATTTGCTTCCAAATAAGATGTAGTAGGTCTTTTCTATGTTTAGTGTGAGTTTGTTGGTTGACATCAATAAGTGGACTTTTTTTTAATTCATTGTTTACAACATTATTTAATATGAACGGGTTGGGGTCTGAGTAGATGAGGGGTAGTATCATCAACAAACAATGTATGTTTAAGCAAGTTGGAGACATTAGGCAGATCATTGATGTATATAAGAAATAGGAGAGGGGGTTCTAGGATGCAGCCCTATGGCACCCCTACGGTTAATGGTAGAGTGAGAGAGGTTATTCTCTGAGAACATGGCAGTATATGATCAAGTGCCATGTTTTTATTAATGTTCCTAACTTATTATCAACTTCTATTGTCTCGTTTTTGTCATAATAGTGTCTTGGAAGACGAGAACAGCAGCGAACATAAGCCAGCACACATGCATATACGAAAGGGTTCGTGTATACAAACCTATTTGTGAACGGATCTGTTGTTTGTGTGCTGAAAGGACGGTGTCCGAAACGGTTATATAAGATAACATTCGACCAGACCCCTCAGCAAATGATCACATGCGCAGTAGTGCATTCACCATGGGAGAACTGTTTCTGATCAGGGGAAAAAAGAAACCGACAGTATGGGGGCTTATTTATTACGTAGTAGAAGTACAAGTAAAATAATTTCTGCAGATCATGTAAATGAGGCGACTATAAGTAAGACTTAACAAATGGCCGTGTCTAACTCTGAGTACATCAAATCAACTTAAAATGTACACCCGTAGTAAAATAAAAGTATGCTTATAGCCTAGTAACACGGTAAATCAAAATCTGCAGAAACTTAATTGCTTATTGTCTAGAACTAGAAGTAAGGCAAGTGTACAAATGTATAATAATTATATAACATTATTTATAGTAGGCAGGACACAAAGAGTAAATATAAAGTGATTAAACCACAAACACTTAATGAAGCCCGACCACGAGGCCCGAAAGACATAATGGTAAATCCTAGCTGAATTAATACGGAAATTAATCAGGCGTGCAGAAATTTACATAGAGACTGGGAAAAGCCTGATATGACAATGTAGGAGAAATTTAACCCCAGGCCGTGAGGCAGTGCCGCCAAGGAATAAGGAGATAAGGATTTCTTGACTTAAGGTAGGGCTTACTAGCACCTAGAATGGCTGTAAAGGCAATTATTAGCTGCGGACAGCGGAACACTTGGGGACCGGCGCTGCACCCCCCTTTTCCCTCCTTGCATCGGGAGTAAAGACGGGAGGGACGAAGTTCGTAAAGCAAGACAGGGAAAGCAGACGCTTGCAGGAAGGAAGGCGGGCTGGTGTTTCGTGTGCAGCGGTCCGTGGCGGGAACAAAGTGAGGGCAGGACTCGATTGATTGATAAAGATTAAACCACCCAAAAGGTGGCACGGGGATGAATAGCCCGTAAGTGGTGGCCCTTTTGAGCCATTACCAGTATCAAGAGCTGATACTGGAGATCTGTGGAGGTGCGACTGCACCCTGCGTGACGGGAGATGTCTCCCGCCGTTCTATTCGATTGATTGATTGATGAAGATTAAGCCACTCAAAAGGTGGCACGGGCATGAATAGTCCATAAGTGGTGGCCCCTTTTGAGTCATTGCCAGTATCAATAGATGATACTGGAGATCTGTGGAGGTGAGACTGCACCCTGCGTGACGGGAGATGTCTCCCGTGGCAGGACTCCTCTTCCGTCGCTATTTATATGCCACCCAGTACTGCCCGCACTGCGCTTGTGGATCGCGCTGTGCAATTGTCTCTTCTTTCCCCATCAGAAACGCCATTTTCCTTCAAAAAGTATGTAATAATGTGCAATTATATTTTAAGAAAAAAATGCAAGTATATTCTCTGATTGGAAAAATGAGAAAATCATAAGAGTTAAAGGTAGAAAACATGTTACAAACAAGAGTAAGAAGTAGGAAAATAAAGTGTGGCACCAGAATGAATACTGGAACGCTTAGGTGAGCGTCGTCCCCATTACCACAACACTGGATGGTGAGTGTCCAGACATCAGCATCAAGGGAAAACCTTCTCACAAACTGCACCTATAATAAAGAAGCACCACCATTGATCGCCAAGTTCTCACATAAAGTTTAGCTCTAAGAAACAACACTCAAGCCTGCCTTACCGTCATCATTGATGCTCTACCATGACGCGCTTCCCAACATCACCACTCGTGCAGACATCCGGAGGAGAAAACTTTCACACTGTTACGTACTCCTAGCTGGACACGTATCTAAATTTAAATAAACTTTTTGTTCCATTTCATCATTAACTGTATATGTATATATATTATATTTTTGTAAATTAATATCGTGTGGTGTGGCAATATCAGTGAGTACAGGAGCGCGGTTGCTCTTCACATGTCTAATACCTGTTAGATTCGGGAAATTAGAATGGCTGGACCTGTTCAGTTATGAGAGTTCTAGATGTCACTTTTTACTAGTCATAAATTTATTAATTTACTGTAATTAAGCAGGTGGCATTGTAACTTATATATTTTGAAAGTAACTATTATATTTTATTTGCATTCTTATGTATTTTGAGAACAAGTGGTTATTCAATTAGTTTTAAATATTAAAAAGTCTTTATTTTCCATCCCTCATCCTGGATGAGGCAGAGGAGGGAGAGAATTATGGGTAGAGAGTCAGTAGCTTGTCAAGACTAGAAGGAGTAACATGTGGGAGTTAAGTCTAAGAGTTCTTTTTTCTTAGTAGATATTTGTTCTGGGAGAGACAGTATATATTGTTTGTTGTAATAAGTGAAATATAGTGATCATCTGTAATTACATATTATTGAGATTTATATTGAATATATATATATAAATTTTATATGTATATTTCTTCAGTCCTAAGGGAAAATTTTATTAAGTTGCTCAGTACTTATTATGGGGTTACACTGGTGACCCGCTCTTGTGACCAGCAGTTGTAGCATCCCTAGACATTTAAGGTCCTGCTGTTGTAGGGTCACGAGCCGTAACGAACAATAGGTAACAAAGAGTTATGGGGGCCTGTCCCGGGAAATATTGTTCCCACATAAACTTAACTTTGCTAATCTAACCTTGCCTTCCTAGGTACCAGTGTGTTTAAGTGTCTGTGTTTCTTAAGAACTATTCCATGTGCCATGCAAGCCTTCCTGTGTGTTCAAGTAACAACGCTTCACGATATTGAGGTAAGTCATCATATATATATTGTTTGTGCAGTGAGGCCAAGCGAATTATCAGTGTTGTGACAATTTTACAGTGAAGTGCAGTGCAGTGCTATTGTTTTAATTATTGTTGTGAATTAAGTGCCAAGTGTTAGTAAATATGGAGGATCAAGTGTTGGCGTTGTTGGCTCATCCAGACTTTGAGGGAATTAAGAGCCTAAAAAAGTCTGAGTTAATACAAATGGCAAATCAGTTGGATTTGACCGCCAACAATAGAATGGTTAAAACCCAAATTGTGAAAGTCATTGTGACGCATTTCGTTGAGAATGGAGAGTTAGACGAAGAAATTCTGGAGGAGTTAAGAGAGGAGTCGAGTGATCAGATGACGTTAAAGCGTCTTGAGTTAGAAGCTCGTCAATTAGAGCTTGAAGCTCAAAAGCAACAGAAATTATTAGAGGCTGAAGCTCAGCAGAGGGAGCTTGAGACTAGGCGTTTAGAAATTGCGGCACAAAACCAGAGAGTTTTAGTTGAGTTGCAACTAGAAGCAACAATTAGAGATTCAACAACAAATGGCTGACACTAACTATAGACTTGAAACACAGCGTATGGAGGCTGGGCATGGAAACACTAGTAATGTTTCAACTAATAATGATAATAATCCCATAAGGATGAATAAATACATATATTTACCCAAGTTTAATGAGGAGGATCCTGAGGTTTTCTTTGCACATTTTTATATAATTGCAATCAGTATGAACTGGCCAAGGGATCAATGGGTAGCAATCATGCAGTCTCAATTTAAGGGGCGTAGTCAGGAGGTTTTTACATCCCTACCTGACGTTAATAGTTTTGATTATGAGTTTGTAAAGAAAAACATCTTAAATGCTTATCAGTTAAATCCAGAGGCACACAGGCAAAAGTTTAGGAATATAAGGAGGGTAAGCGATCAGACAATATCTGATTTTACTCGTCAAAAGACGATTTATTGCAACAGATGGTTAAAGCCACTTTCAGTAACAGAGTATGATGGTCTAAAGAATCTTCTTATCATGGAAGAAGTATTGTCATGTCTCCCAGACAAGTTGTCTACTTTTATGGCAGAACAAAAAAATGTAACAGACATTTATGAGCTGTCAAAGCTCGCTGATGAGCATGAGTTGTTGACTAAGGCCCAGTTTACGGCCACTTCACCTAAGTCTAGTCGTAGAGTAAATTATAATGCTCACCAAACTCCTTATAAGAATCCCTCCAGTCCTAGTGCTCCAGTTACTCCCATGAGCTCTTCTCTTACAAAACCTAATCCTGCTACTTCATTGTCAGGAATGTCAAATAATAATAAGGTTAATTCTAAACCTACAGTTGGTTCCATAGGTGTGTCCATTGTAAGGTCCTGTACCCATTGTAAGAGAAAAGGCCATGGAATTAATTCCTGTTTTATATTGCACCCTGAGTTACGACCAACTGGTCTCATTTATTGTAGAGGTGTGCAAAATAAATTACCTTATAAACATGTAACTGTAAACCCCATTGGGTGAAACAGTATTCTCCATATATGTCTTCAGGTGAAGTTTTGTGTGTTGATGGAAAGTGGGAGCCGGTGGGTATTCTTCGTGATACTGGTGCTTCCCAAACCTTAATTTCTGCTAGTATACTTTCTAATGTTGAAAAGAGAGATCCTGGAAAGTTTGTTGTTCTTCAGAGTGTTGCAGGATGTCAAACTGTACCTCTGATAGATGTTACTTTAA
>WNGS01158998.1:6382-13882 GCA_020271785.1 Procambarus virginalis
CCTGCACCACGACTCTCACTCTCCCTGCCACCACCACTCTCACTCTCCCTGACACCACCACTCTCTCTCTCCCTGCCACCACCACTCTCACTCTCTCCCTGCCACCACCACTCTCTCTCTCTCCCTGCCACCACCACTCTCACTCTCCCTGCCACCACCACTCTCACTCTCCCTGCCACCACCACTCTCACTCTCCCTGCCACCACCACTCTCTCTCACGGGAGGCTGAGTGACGGGAGGCTGAGTGACGGGAGGCTGAGTGACGGGAGGCTGAATCACGGGAGGCTGAGTCACGGAAGGCTGAGTCACGGGAGGCTGAGTCACGGGAGGCTGAGTCACGGGAGGCTGAGTGACGGGAGGCTGAGTCACGGGAGGCTGAGTGACGGGAGGCTGAGTCACGGGAGGCTGAGTCACGGGAGGCTGAGTCACGGGAGGCTGAGTGACGGGAGGCTGAGTGACGGGAGGCTGAGTCACGGGAGGCTGAGTGACGGGAGGCTGAGTCACGGGAGGCTGAGCCACGGGAGGCTGAGTCACGGGAGGCTGAGTCACGGGAGGCTGAGTCACGGGAGGCTGAGTCACGGGAGGCTGAGTGACGGGAGGCTGAGTCACGGGAGGCTGAGTCACGGGAGGCTGAGCCACGGGAGGCTGAGCCACGGGAGGCTGAGTCACGGGAGGCTGAGTGACGGGAGGCTGAGTCACGGGAGGCTGAGCCACGGGAGGCTGAGTCACGGGAGGCTGAGTCACGGGAGGCTGAGTCACGGGAGGCTGAGTCACGGGAGGCTGAGTGACGGGAGGCTGAGTCACGGGAGGCTGAGCCACGGGAGGCTGAGCCACGGGAGGCTGAGCCACGGGACGCACAAACTCAGTAACCTCAGGAGGAGGCCGAGGAGGACTCACGACAGGCAATATGAATTAGCAGGTAGCGTCCGTGTGTGTGTGTGTGTGTGTGTGTGTGTGTGTGTGTGTGTGTGTGTGTGTGTGTGTGTGTGTGTGTATGTGTGTGTGTGTGTGTGTGTGTGTGTGCGTGTACTCACCTAGTTGTGCTTGCGGGGGTTGAGCTCTGGCTCTTTGGTCCCGCCTCTCGACTGCCAGTCAACTAATGTACAGATTTCTGAGCCTATTGGGCTCTATCATATCAACACTTGAAACTGTGTATGGAGTCAGCCTCCACCACATCACTGCCTTATGCATTCCATTTGTTAACTACTCTGACACTGAAAAAATTCCTTCTAACGTCCCTGTGGCTTATTTGGGTACTCAGCTTAAACTTGTGTCCCCTTGTTCGCGTACCACCTGTGTTAAACAGTTTATCTACCCTGTCAATTCCTCTGAGAATTTTGTAGGTAGTGATCATGTCTCCCCTTACTCTTCTGTCTTCCAGTGTCGTAAGGTGCATTTCGCTCAGTCTTTCCTCGTAACTCATGCCTCTTATTTCTGGGAATAGTCTAGTGGCATACCTCTGAACTTTTTCCAGCTTCGTCTTGTGCTTGACAAGGTACGGGCTCCATGCTGGGGCCGCGTACTCCAGGATTGGCCTTACATGTGTGGTATACAAGGTTCTGAATGATTCCTTACACAAGGTTCCTGAAGGCAGTTCTGATGTTAGCCAGCCTCGCATACGCCGCAGATGTTATTCATTTTATGTGGATTTCAGGAAACAGGTTTGGTGTGATATCAACTCCTAGATATTTTTCTGTCCGTTTCGTAAAGGACTTCATCTCCCATTCTGTATCCTGTGTCTGGCCTCCTGTTTCCACCGCCTAGTTTCATTACTCGGGTTAAACTTTAGTAGCCATTTGTTGGACCATTCATTCTGTCTGTCTAGGTCATCTTGTAGCCTCATACTATCTTAATACATCCGTCTTAATCCTCCTCATAATATTGCATCATCAGCAAACAATGAGAGGAACGATTCTATACCCTCTGAGAGATAATTTACATATATGAGAAACAGTATGGGTCCAAGGGCTGAGAACTGTGGAACGCCACTGGTGACGCCTCGCCACTGAGACCTCACCCCTCACAGTGACTCGTTGTCTTCTGTTACTTAGGTACTCCCTTATCCAATGGAGTACCTTCCCTTTCACTCCTGCCTGCATCTCCAGTTTGTGCACTAGCCTCTTGTGTGGTACTGTGTCAAAGGCTTTCTAGCAATCCAAACATATGCAGTCTGCCCAGCCCTCTATTTCTTGCCTGGTCGTAGAATTCAATTAATCCTGTGAGGCAGGACTTGCCATCCCTGAAACCATGTTGGTGTTGTCACAAAGTTTCTTCGCTCCAGATGTTCCACTAGCTTTTTCACACAATCTTCTCCATCAGCTTGCATGGTATGCAGGTTAGGGACACTGGCCTGTAGTTCAGTGCCTCCTGTTTATCCCCCCTTCTTGTATATCGGTACTACATTTGCCGTCTTCCAAGTGTTTGGCAGTTCACCTGTTACCAGTGATTTGTTATACACTATGGAGAGTGGCAGGCACAGTGCTTCTACTCCATCCTTCAGTATCCAAGGGGAGATTCCATCCGGGCCTATAGCCTTTGTCACATCCAACTCTAGCAAATGCTTCCTCACCTCCCCACTGGTAATCCCAAACTCTTCCAATGGTGCCGGGAGTGCGCATGTGCGTGTGTGTGCATGTGCTCATGTGCGTGTGTGCGTGACCGCTCAGCCAAGATTACCTCACAGGGAGGCCGTCACTGGTCTTCCATGCATTAACAAAGTTGATCCCGACACATGAGTCGGTGTGGGGGGGGGAGCGGGGGGGGGGGGGTGTGGAGGCACTCCTGACAGCACAACCAGCCTACTGTGGTGACGGTGGTGGTGCTAACGATCATGGTGCTGAAAGTGACGACGACGACGACGATTAAGGGAGTGATGATGGTGATAAAGATGGATCGACGTTGATAGTGTCACTACACATTTACCTAACCGTTCCCTCTCGCTAACAGTTAACAAGGCCGCTCTATAACGACACAACTGCGCACTTCGCCTCTAAACTAGAGCGTCCGGGAAGAGCAGGAGAGAGCGAGAGCCCGCAACACACACTCGCTACAACGAGCACCTCGCTGCTAGCGAGCAGCCATGTTCCCCCTTTGATTAATACCTCATTGGCGGCCAGGGAGTCGAGGAACACGCGCGCTTAAAAGAGCCATGATGCGCGCTTAAAAGAGCCATGATGCGCGCTTAAAAGAGCCATGATGCGCGCTTAAAAGAGCCATGATGCGCGCTTAAAAGAGCCATGATGCGCGCTTAAAAGAGCCATGATGCGCGCTTAAAAGAGCCATGATGCGCGCTTAAAAGAGCCATGATGCGCGCTTAAAAGAGCCATGATGCGCGCTTAAAAGAGCCATGATGCGCGCTTAAAAGAGCCATGATGCGCGCTTAAAAGAGCCATGATGCGCGCTTAAAAGAGCCATGATGCGCGCTTAAATGAGCCATGTTGCGCGCTTAAAAGAGCCATGTTGCGCGCTTAAAAGAGCCATGATGCGTGCTTAAATGAGCCATGATGCGCGCTTAAAAGAGCCATGATGCGCGCTTAAAAGAGCAATGATGCGCGCTTAAAAGAGCCATGATGCGCGCTTAAAAGAGCAATGATGCGCGCTTAAAAGAGCCATGATGCGCGCTTAAAAGAGCCATGATGCGCGCTTAAAAGAGCCATGATGCGCGCTTAAAAGAGCCATGATGCGCGCTTAAAAGAGCCATGATGCGCGCTTAAAAGAGCAATGATGCGCGCTTAAAAGAGCCATGATGCGCGCTTAAAAGAGCCATGATGCGCGCTTAAAAGAGCCATGATGCGCGCTTAAAAGAGCCATGATGCGCGCTTAAAAGAGCCATGATGCGCGCTTAAAAGAGCCATGATGCGTGCTTAAAAGAGCCATGATGCGTGCTTAAAAGAGCCATGATGCGCGCTTAAAAGAGCCATGATGCGTGCTTAAAAGAGCCATGATGCGCGCTTAAAAGAGCCATGATGCGCGCTTAAAAGAGCCATGATGCGCGCTTAAATGAGCCATGATGCGCGCTTAAAAGAGCCATGTTGCGCGCTTAAAAGAGCCATGATGCGTGCTTAAAAGAGCCATGATGCGCGCTTAAAAGAGCCATGATGCGCGCTTAAAAGAGCAATGATGCGCGCTTAAAAGAGCCATGATGCGCGCTTAAAAGAGCCATGATGCGCGCTTAAAAGAGCCATGATGCGCACTTAAAAGAGCCATGATGCGCGCTTAAAAGAGCCATGATGCGCGCTTAAAAGAGCCATGATGGACGCTTAAAAGAGCCATGATGCGCGCTTAAAAGAGCCATGATGCATGCTTAAAAGAGCCATGATGCATGCTTAAAAGAGCCATGATGGACGCTTAAAAGAACCATGATGCGCACTTAAAAAAAAGCGCCTCGCCTCCCCCCTCCCCCGCGAGCTCTGCTGACTTTGATGTAATAATTTATATGTTTCATGGCCCCAAGGTGACGTTGTAGACACGAGGCGGCCTCCTGGGCCACAGTCGCTTACACCAGGTCACTATGGTGCCTGGACCACTTACACCAGGCCACTGTGGTGCCTGGACCACTTACACCAGGCCACTGTGGTGCCTGGACCACTTACACCAGGCCACTATGGTGCCTGGACCACTTACACCAGGCCACTATGGTGCCTGGACCACTTACACCAGGTCACTATGGTGCCTGGACCACTTACACCAGGTCACTATGGTGCCTGGACCACTTACACCAGGCCACTATGGTGCCTGGACCACTTACACCAGGCCACTGTGGTGCCTGGACCACTTACACCAGGCCACTGTGGTGCCTGGACCACTTACACCAGGCCACTATGGTGCCTGGACCAATTACACCAGGCCACTATGGTGCCTGGACCACTTACACCAGGTCACTGTGGTGCCTGGACCACTTACACCAGGTCACTATGGTGCCTGGACCACTTACACCATGCCACTGTGGTGACTGGACCACTTACACCAGGCCACTGTGGTGACTGGACCACTTACACCAGGTCACTATGGTGCCTGGACCACTTACACCAGGTCACTATGGTGCCTGGACCACTTACACCAGGCCACTATGGTGCCTGGACCACTTACACCAGGCCACTGTGGTGACTGGACCACTTACACCAGGCCACTGTGGTGCCTGGACCACTTACACCAGGTCACTATGGTGCCTGGACCACTTACACCAGTCTCAGTGGTGCCTGGACCACTTACACCAGGCCACTATGGTGCCTGGACCACTTACACCAGTCTCAGTGGTGCCTGGACCACTTACACCAGGTCACTATGGTGCCTGGACCACTTACACCAGGCCACTATGGTGCCTGGACCACTTACACCAGGCCACGTGGTGACTGGACCACTTACACCAGGCCACTATGGTGACTGGACCACTTACACCAGGTCACTGTGGTGCCTGGACCACTTACACCAGGTCACTATGGTGCCTGGACCACTTACACCAGCCACTGTGGTGACTGGACCACTTACACCAGGCCACTGTGGTGATGGACCACTTACACCAGGTCACTATGGTGCCTGGACCACTTACACCAGGTCACTATGGTGCCTGGACCACTTACACCAGGCCACTATGGTGCCTGGACCACTTACACCAGGCCACTGTGGTGACTGGACCACTTACACCAGGCCACTGTGGTGACTGGACCACTTACACCAGGTCACTATGGTGCCTGGACCACTTACACCAGTCTCAGTGGTGCCTGGACCACTTACACAGGCCACTATGGTGCCTGGACCACTTACACCAGTCTCAGTGGTGCCTGGACCACTTACACCAGGTCACTATGGTGCCTGGACCACTTACACCAGGCCACTATGGTGCCTGGACCACTTACACCAGGCCACTGTGGTGACTGGACCACTTACACCAGGCCACTGTGGTGACTGGACCACTTACACCAGGTCACTATGGTGCCTGGACCACTTACACCAGTCTCAGTGGTGCCTGGACCACTTACACCAGGTCACTATGGTGCCTGGACCACTTACACCAGGCCACTGTGGTGCCTGGACCACTTACACCAGGCCACTATGGTGCCTGGACCACTTACACCAGGCCACTGTGGTGCCTGGACCACTTACACCAGCCACTGTGGTGCCTGGACCACTTACACCAGGCCACTGTGGTGCCTGGACCACTTACACCAGGCCACTATGGTGCCTGGACCACTTACACCAGGCCACTATGGTGCCTGGACCACTTACACCAGCCACTATGGTGCCTGACCACTTACACCAGGCCACTATGGTGCCTGGACCACTTACACCAGGCCACTATGGTGCCTGGACCACTTACACCAGGCCACTATGGTGCCTGGACCACTTACACAATGGCTTAACAAATCCATATTTATTGATAGATCGTTGTTAAGAAAATATTTTGTTTCGGTCATAAAGTCTCAAGAACACTCAACAGTGTTGACAACACCTGTCTAACACCTGTCTAACACCTGTCTAACACCTGTCTACCACCTGTCTAACACCTGTCTAACACCTGTCAAAGTACAGTTTCCTAACTTTGTCACCTCTTTAAACACCTTTACATCCCCCCCCCTCCCCCAACCCCCGCCACCCTCTCTCCCCTTCCTCTAAGGGCTGCAACGTTAAGACAAATTATTCATAATAAATGTATATATATATATATATATATATATATATATATATATATATATATATATATATATGAGAAAGCTGCATGAACGCTCAAGTCATATATCACTAAGAACTCTTAAAAATTTGACCCGGCCAGGATTCGAACCCATGCCGTCTACGATCACCCCTAAACGTACACAGTACCGTGACCACCGCACCGCACCAATGATCGTCTATAAGGATTGATCAGTCTTGTGCTTATTAACTAAGCTCCCTGACTGATCAACCCCCGACGACACTCATGGTATATGGATCTCTTGAAGCTCCTCCGCTTCCGGACAGGAACCGAGGACGCAGCAAGCATTTCCCCTCTGGATCGCCACACTGAGGCGCTGAAACAAAAAACTAGAAGCCCTTGGGTCTCTGGTGACGTCAATGAGCTTGGAACCCAATTCCTTGAGAAATCCCAAGACACTCTTATCCCAGGGGCCATGCGTCTCAGACGCTATGGGAACAAAGAGGAATTGACCTGCCAGTCGCCTGTATTTGAGTGATTTTGCTGTTTCCCTGCGAATGGCCGCCCCACCTGCTTGATCAAGCTCCGAAGTGTACATATGTGTCAGCCAGGGTGGATACACATGTGTAGTCCCACACCAACTGTCTAACCCTCCTTCCATGAGTATATAGTGATGCCATCAGGGCGAAGTGGGGGGAAATCCCGCACTCGGGACTTCGGAAATATATATTATATATATATATATATATATATATATATATTATATATATATACATATATACTATATATATATATAGTATATTATAGTATATATATATATATATATATATATATATATATATATATATATATATATATATATATATATATAT
>WNGS01159003.1:0-13694 GCA_020271785.1 Procambarus virginalis
GGACCCAGGACTGGCCACAGGGCTGGACCCAGGACTGGCCACAGGGCTGGACCCAGGACTGGCCACAGGGCTGAACCCAGGACTGGCCACAGGGCTGGACCCAGGACTGGCCACAGGGCTGGACCCAGGACTGGCCACAGGGCTGGACCCAGGACTGGCCACAGGGCTGGACCCAGGACTGGCTACAGGGCTGGACCCAGAGCTGGCCTGAAAGCAGGACCCAGGACTGGCCACAGGGCTGGACCCAGGACTAGCCAGAGGGCTGGACCCAGGACTGGCCACAGGGCTGGACCCAGGACTGGCCACAGGGCTGGACCCAGGACTGGCCACAGGGCTGGACCAAGGACTGGACCAGAGCTGGCCACAAAGCTGGACCCAGGACTAGACCCATGACTGGACCCAGGACTAGAACCAGGGCTGGACCCAGGACTAGAACCAGGGCTGGACCCAGGACTAGAACCAGGGCTGGACCCAGGACTAGAACCAGGGCTGGGCCCAGGGCTGGACCCAGGACTGGCCCCTGGGCTGGACCCAGGACTGGCCACAAGGGCTGGACCCAGGACTGGCCACAGGGCTGGGCCCAGGACTGGCCACAGGGCTGGACCCATGACTCGCTCCAGGGCTGGACCCAGGACTGGCCACAGGGCTGGACCCAGGACTGGCCAAGGGCTGGACCCAAGGACTGGCCACAGGGCTGGACCCAGGGCTGGACCTAGGGCTGGACCCAGGGCTGGACCCAGGACTGGCCACAGGGCTGGACCCAGGACTGGCCACAGGGCTGGATCCAGGACTGGCCACAGGGCTGGACCCAGAACTTGCCACAGGGCTGGACCCAGGACTGGCCACAGGGCTGGACCCAGGACTGACCACCGGGCTGGACCCAGGACTGGCCACAGGGCTGGACCCAGAGCTGGCAACAGGGCTGGACCCAGAGCTGGCCACAGGGCTGGACCAGAGCTGGCCACAGGGCTGGNCTTCCCCTGGTGGCCATGGTGATGTATGGTGACTGTCACTTCCACTGGTAACCATGGTGATGTATGGGGCTGTCACTTCCCCTGGTGATGTATTGTGGCTGTCACTTCCCCTGGTGGCCATGGTGATGTATGGTGGCTCTCACTTCCACTGGTAACCATGGTGATGTATGGGGGCTGTCACTTCCCCTGGTGACCATGGTGATGTATGGGGGCTGTCACTTCCCCTGGTGGCCATGGTGATGTTTGGGGGCTGTCACTTCCCCTGGTGGCCATGGTGATGTATGGTAGCTGTCACTTCCCCTGGTGATGTCAGGTGGCTGTCACTTCCCCTGGTGACCATGGTGATGTATGGTGGCTGTCACTTCCCATAGTGACCATGGTGATGTATGGTGGCTGTCACTTCCCCTGGTGACCATGGTGATGTATTGGGGCTGTCACTTCCCCTGGTGACCATGGTGATGTATGGTGGCTGTCACTTCCCATAGTGACCATGGTGATGTATTGGGGCTGTCACTTCCCCTGGTGGCCATGGTGATGTATGGTGGCTGTCACTTCCCATAGTGACCATGGTGATGTATTGGGGCTGTCACTTCCCTGGTGATGTATGGTGGCTGTCACTTCCCCTCGTGACCATGGTGATGTATTGGGGCTGTCACTTCCCCTCGTGACCATGGTGATGTATTGGGCTGTCACTTCCCTGGTGATGTATGGAGGCTGTCACTTCCCCTCGTGACCATGGTGATGTATTGGGGCTGTCACTTCCCCTGGTGATGTTTGGTGGCTGTCACTTCCGCTGGTGACAATGGTGATGTATTGGGGCTGTCACTTCCCCTGGTGATGTAAGGTGGCTGTCACTTCCCCTGGTGATGTAAGGTGGCTGTCACTTCACCTGGTGATGTAAGGTGGCTGTCACTTCCCCAGGTGATGTAGGGGACTGTTACTTCCCTGGTGACCATGGTGATGTATGGGGGCTGTCACTTCCCCTGGTGACAATGGTGATGTATGGTGGCTCTCACTTCCCCTGGTGGCCATGGTGATGTATGGGGGCTGTCACTTCCCCTGCTGACCATGGTGATGTATGGTGACTGTCACTTCCACTGGTGACCATGGTGTAGTATGGTGACTGTTACTTCCCCTGGTGACCATGGTGATGTATGGGGGCTGTCACTTCCACTGGTGACCATGGTGTTGTATGGTGACTGTTACTTCCCCTGGTGGCCATGGTGATGTATGGGGGTGTCACTTCCCCTAGTGACCATGGTGATGTATGGTGGCTGTCACTTCCCCTGGTGACCATGGTGATGTATGGTGGCTGTCACTTCCCCTGGTGACCATGGTGATGTATGGTGGCTCTCACTTCCCCTGGTGACCATGGTGATGTATGGGGGCTGTCACTTCCCTGGTGATGTATGGGGACTGTCACTTCCCCTTGTGATGTATGGTGACTGTCACTTCCCCTGGTGACCATGGTGATGTATGGTGGCTGTCACTTCCCCTGGTGGCCATGGTGATGTATGGTGACTGTCACTTCCACTGGTGACCATGGTGATGTATGGTGACTGTCACTTCCACTGGTGACCATGGTATTGTACAACCCGTCCTCGCAAATTTAATAAGTCAATATTGACTTATTAGTTGCGTGCATAGGTGACATACTTAACATAATAGTTTCCCTTGAAAATCTTCATAGAAAACACCGACCTTACCTAACCTTGTTAGTATGTTAAAATAAGCATCTTATAGCTTCGTAATTACAATTGTTACTTAACCTATTATAGGTATAGGTGAGGTAATAATTGTAATTACGAAGCAATAAGATGCTTGTCTTAACATACTAACAAGGTTAGGTAAGGTCGGTGTTTTCTATGAAGATTTTCAAGGGAAACTATTATGTTAAGTATGTCACCTATGCACATATTTAATAAGTCAATATTGACTTATTAAATTTGCGAGGACGGGTTGTGTTGTATGGTGACTGTCACTTCCCCTGGTGACCATGGTGATGTATGGTGACTGTCACTTCCACTGGTGACCATGGTGTTGTATGGTGACTGTCACTTCCCCTGGTGACCATGGTGATGTATGGGGGCTGTCACTTCCCCTGGTGGCCATGGTGATGTATGGTGGCTGTTACTTCCCCTGGTGACCATGGTGATGTATGGTGGCTGTCACTTCCCCTGGTGGCCATGGTGATGTATGGTGGCTGTTACTTCCCCTGGTGACCATGGTGATGTATGGTGGCTGTCACTTCCCCTGGTGGCCATGGTGATGTATGGTGGCTGTCACTTCCCCTGGTGGCCATGGNCTGGTGATGTATGGTGGCTGTCACTTCCCCTGGTGACCATGGTGATGTAAGGGGGCTGTCACTTCCCCTGGTGATGTATGGGGGCTGTCACTTCCCCTGGTGGCCATGGTGATGTATGGGGGCTGTTCTTTCCCCTGGTGGACCATGGTGATGTTTGGGGGCTGTCACTTCCCCTGGTGATGTATTGTGGCTGTCACTTCCCCTGGTGATGTATTGTGGCTGTCACTTCCCCTGGTGACCATGGTGATGTATGGGGGCTGTCACTTACCCTGGTGACCATGGTGATGTTATGGTGGCTGTCACTTCCCCTGGTGGCCATGGTGATGTATGGTGGCTGTCACTTCCCTGGTACTGGTGATGTATGGGGGCTGTCACTTACCCTGGTGACATGGTGATGTATGGTGGCTGTCACTTCCCCTGGTGACCATGGTGATGTATGGTGGCTGTCACTTCCCCTGGTGACCATGGTTATGTATGGGGGCTGTCACTTACCCTGGTGACCATGGTGATGTATGGTGGCTGTCACTTTCCCTGGTGACCATGGTGATGTATGTATGCTGTCACTTCCCCTGGTGATGTATTGGCTGTCACTTCCGCTGGTGGCCATGGTGATGTATTGGGGCTGTCACTTCCCTTGGTGGACATGGTGATGTATGGTGGCTGTCACTTCCCCTGGTGACCATGGTGATGTATGGTAGCTTGTCACTTCCCCTGGTGATGTATGGTGGCTGTCACTTCCCCTGGTGACCATGGTGATGTATGGTGGCTGTCACTTCTCCTGGTGACCATGGTGATGTATGGTGGCTGTCACTTCTCCTGGTGACCATGGTGATGTATGGTGGCTGTCACTCTCCTGGTGACCATGGTGATGTATGGTGGCTGTCACTTCCCCTGGTGATGTATGGTGGCTGTCACTTCCCCTGGTGACCATGGTGATGTATGGTGGCTGTCACTTCCCCTGGTGACCATGGTGATGTATGGTGGCTGTCACTTCCCCTGGTGATGTATGGGCTGTCACTTACCCTGATGGTCATGGTGATGTACGGTGGCTGTCACTTCTCCTGGTGACCATGGTGATGTATGGGGGCTGTCACTTCCCCTGATAATCATGGTGATGTATGGGGCTGTCACTTCTCCTGGTGACCATGGTGATGTATGGTGGCTGTCACTTCCCTTGGTGGTCATGGTGATGTATGGTGGCAGTCACTTCTCCTGGTGATGTATGGTGGCTGTCACTTCCCCTGGTGACCATGGTGATGTAAGGGGGCTGTCACTTCCCCTGGTGACCATGGTGATGTATGGGGGCTGTCACTTCCCCTGGTGATGTATGGGGGCTGTCACTTCCCCTGGTGACCATGGTGATGTATGGGGGCTGTCATTTCCCCTGGTGACCATGGTGATGTTTGGGGGCTGTCACTTCCCCTGGTGATGTATTGTGGCTGTCACTTCCCCTGGTGACCATGGTGATGTATGAGGGCTGTCACTTACCCTGGTGACCATGGTGATGTATGGTGGCTGTCACTTCCCCTGGTGGCCATGGTGATGTATGGTGACTGTCACTTCCACTGGTAACCATGGTGATGTATGGGGGCTGTCACTTACCCTGGTGACCATGGTGATGTATGGTGGCTGTCACTTCCCCTGGTGACCATGGTGATGTATGGTGACTGTCACTTTCCCTGGTGACCATGGTGATGTGTGGGGGCTGTCACTTACCCTGGTGACCATGGTTATGTATGGGGGCTGTCACTTACCCTGGTGATCATGGTGATGTATGGAGGCTGTCACTTCCCCTGGTGACCATGGTGATGTATGGTGGCTCTCACTTCCCCTGGTGCTGTATTGGGGCTGTCACTTCCGCTGGTGGTCATGGTGATGTATGGGGGCTGTCACTTCCCCTGGTGGCCATGGTGATGTATTGGGGCTGTCACTTCCCTTGGTGGACATGGTGATGTATGGTGGCTGTCACTTCCCCTGGTGACCATGGTGATGTATGGTAGCTGTCACTTCCCTGGTGATGTATGGTGGCTGTCACTTCCCCTGGTGACCATGGTGATGTATGGTGGCTGTCACTTCTCCTGGTGACCATGGTGATGTATGGTGGCTGTCACTTCTCCTGGTGACCATGGTGATGTATGGTGGCTGTCACTTCTCCTGGTGACCATGGTGATGTATGGTGGCTGTCACTTCTCCTGGTGACCATGGTGATGTATCGTGGCTGTCACTTCTCCTGGTGACCATGGTGATGTATGGTAGCTGTCACTTCTCCTGGTGACCATGGTGATGTATGGTGGCTGTCACTTCCCCTGGTGATGTATGGTGGCTGTCACTTCCCCTGGTGACCATGGTGATGTATGGTGGCTGTCACTTCCCCTGGTGACCATGGTTATGTATTGTGGCTGTCACTTCCCCTGGTGACCATGGTGATGTATGGCGGCTGTCACTTCCCCTGGTGATGTATGGGGCTGTCACTTACCCTGATGGCCATTGTGATGTATGGTGGCTGTCACTTCTCCTGGTGACCATGGTGATGTATGGGGGCTGTCACTTCCCCTGGTGACCATGGTGATGTATGGTGGCTGTCACTTCCCGTGGTGAGGTATTGTGGCTGTCACTTCCCCTGGTGATGTATGGTGGGTGTCACTTCCCCTGTTGATGTATGGTGGCTGTCACTTCCCCTGGTGATGTATGGTGGCTGTCACTTCCCCTGGTGGTCATGGTGATGTATGGGGGCTGTCACTTCCCCTGGTGATGTATGGGGGCTGTCACTTCCCCTGGTGATGTAAGGTGGCTGTCACTTCCCTTAGTGATGTAAGGTGGCTGTCACTTCCCCTGGTGGCCATGGTGATGTATGGTGGCTGTCACTTCCCCTGGTGATGTATGGTGGCTGTCACTTCCCCTGGTGACCATGGTGATGTATGGGGGCTGTCACTTCCCATGGTGACCATGGTGATGTATGGTGACTGTTACTTCCCCTGGTGACCATGGTGATGTATGGTGGCTGTCACTTCCTATGGTGACCATGGTGATGTATGGTGACTGTTACTTCCCCTGGTGACCATGGTGATGTACGGTGGCTGTCACTTCCCATGGTGACCATGGTGATGTATGGTGACTGTCACTTCCCCTGGTGACCATGGTGATGTATGGTGGCTGTCACTTCCCATGGTGACCATGGTGATGTATGGTGGATGTCACTTCCTATGGTGACCATGGTGATGTATGGTGGCTGTCACTTCCTATGGTGACCATGGTGATGCATGGTGACTGTTACTTCCCCTGGTGATGTATGGTGGCTCTCACTTCCCATGGTGGCCATGGTGATGTATGGTGGCTGTTACTTCCCCTGGTGACCATGGTGATGTATGGTGGCTGTCACTTCCCCTGGTGACCATGGTGATGTATGGTGACTGTTACTTCCCCTGGTGATGTATGGTGGCTGTCACTTCCCGTGGTGGCCATGGTGATGTATGGTGGCTGTTACTTCCCCTTGTGATGTATGGTGGCTGTCACTTCCCATGGTGGCCATGGTGATGTATGGTGGCTGTCACTTCCCCTGGTGACCATGGTGATGTATGGTGGCTGTTACTTCCCCTGGTGATGTATGGTGGCTGTCACTTCCACTGGTGGCCATGATGATGTATGGTGGCTGTCACTTCCCCTGGTGACCATGGTGATGTATGGTGGCTGTTACTTCCCCTGGTGACCATGGTGATGTATGATGGCTGTCACTTCCCCTGGTGACCATGGTGATGTATGGTGGCTGTCACTTCCCATGGTGACCATAGTGATGTATGGTGACTGTTACTTCCCCTGGTGACCATGGTGATGTATGGTGGCTGTCACTTCCCCTGGTGGCCATGGTGATGTATGGTGGCTCTCACTTCCCATGGTGACCATGGTGATGTATGGTGGCTGTTACTTCCCCTGGTGACCATGGTGATGTATGGTGGCTGTCACTTCCCAAGGTGGCCATGGTGATGTATGATGGCTGTCACTTCCCCTGGTGACCATGGTGATGTATGATGGCTGTCACTTCCCCTGGTGACCATGGTGATGTATGGTGGCTGTTACTTCCCCTGGTGACCATGGTGATGTATGGTGGCTGTCACTTCCCCTGGTGACGTATGGTGGCTGTCACTTCCCATGGTGGCCATGGTGATGTATGGTGACTGTTACTTCCCCTGGTGATGTATGGTGGCTGTCACTTCCCATGGTGGCCATGGTGATGTATGGGGCTGTCACTTCCCCTAGTGACCATGGTGATGTATGGTGGCTGTTACTTCCCCTGGTGACCATGGTGATGTATGATGGCTGTCACTTCCCCTGGTGACCATGGTGATGTATGGGGGCTGTCACTTCCCCTGGTGACCATGGTGATGTATGGTGACTGTTACTTCCCCTGGTGACCATGGTGATGTATGGTGACTGTTACTTCCCCTGGTGATGTATGGGGGCTGTCACTTCCCCTGGTGACCATGGAGATGTATGGGGGCTGTTACTTCCCCTGGTAACTATGGTGATGTATGGGGGCTGTCACTTCTCCTGGTGATGTATGGGGACTGTCACTTCCCCTGGTGATGTATGGTGGCTGTCACTTCCCCTGGTGACCATGGTGATGTATGGTAGCTGTCACTTCCCTGGTGACCATGGAGATGTATGGGGGCTGTTACTTCCCCTGGTGACTATGGTGATGTATGGGGGCTGTCACTTCCCCTGGTGATGTATGGGGACTGTCACTTCCCCTGGTGATGTATGGGGACTGTCACTTCCCCTGGTGATGTATGGGGACTGTCACTTCCCCAGGTGATGTATGGGGACTGTCACTTCCCCTGGTGATGTATGGGGACTGGCACTTCCCCTGGTGGTCATGGTGATGCATGGCGACTGTCACTTCCCCTGGTGACCATGGTGATGTATGGTGGCTGTCACTTCCCCTGGTGATGTATGGTGGCTGTCACTTCCTCTGGTGATGTATGGTGGCTGTCACTTCCCCTGGTGATGTATGGGGACTGTCACTTCCCCTGGTGATGTATGGGGACTGTCACTTTCCCTGGTGACCATGGTGATGTATGGGGACTGTCACTTCCCCTGGTGGTCATGGTGATGTATGGTGGCTGTCACTTCCCCTGGTGATGTATGGTGGCTGTCACTTCCCCTGGTGATGTATGGTGATGTATGGTGGCTGTCACTTCCCCTGGTGACCATGGTGATGTATGATGGCTGTCACTTCCCTGGTGACCATGGTGATGTATGGGGACTGTTACTTCCCCTGGTGGTCATAGTGATGTATGGTGGCTGTCACTTCCCCTGGTAATGTATGGGGACTGTCACTTCCCCTGGTGATGTATGGGGACTGTCACTTCCCCTGGTGACCATGGTGATGTATGGGGACTGTTACTTCCCCTGGTGGTCATGGTGATGTATGGTGGCTGTCACTTCCCCTGGTGATGTATGGTGGCTGTCACTTCCCCTGGTGATGTATGGTGATGTATGGTGGCTGTCACTTCCCCTGGTGACCATGGTGATGTATGGTGGCTGTCACTTCCCCTGGTGATGTATGGTGGCTGTCTCTTCCCCTGGTGATGTATGGTGGCTGTCACTTCCCTTGGTGATGTATGGTGATGTATGGTGGCTGTCACTTCCCCTGGTGATGTAAGGTGGCTGTCACTTCCCCTGGTGATGTATGGTGGTTGTCACTTCCCCTGGTGATGTAAGGTGGCTGTCACTTTCCCTGGTGATGTAAGGTGGCTGTCACTTCCCCTGGTGATATATTGCGGCTGTCACTTCCCCTGGTGACCATGGTGATGTATGCTGGCTGTCACTTCCCCTGGTGATGTATGGTGGTTGTCACTTCCCATGGTGATGAAAGGTGGCTGTCACTTCCCCTGGTGACCATGATGATGTATGGGGGCTGTCACTTCCCCTGGTGATGTATGGGGCTGTCACTTACCCTGATGGCCATGGTGATGTATGGTGGCTGTCACTTCTCCTGGTGACCATGGTGATGTATGGGGGCTGTCACTTCCCTGGTGACCATGGTGATGTATGGTGGCTGTCACTTCCCGTGGTGAGGTATTGTGGCTGTCACTTCCCCTGGTGATGTATGGTGGGTGTCACTTCCCCTGTTGATGTATGGTGGCTGTCACTTCCCCTGGTGATGTATGGTGGCTGTCACTTCCCCTGGTGGTCATGGTGATGTATGGGGGCTGTCACTTCCCCTGGTGATGTATGGGGGCTGTCACTTCCCCTGGTGATGTAAGGTGGCTGTCACTTCCCCTGGTGATGTAAGGTGGCTGTCACTTCCCCTGGTGGCCATGGTGATGTATGGTGGCTGTCACTTCCCCTGGTGATGTATGGTGGCTGTCACTTCCCCTGGTGACCATGGTGATGTATGGGGGCTGTCACTTCCCATGGTGACCATGGTGATGTATGGTGACTGTTACTTCCCCTGGTGACCATGGTGATGTATGGTGGCTGTCACTTCCTATGGTGACCATGGTGATGTATGGTGACTGTTACTTCCCCTGGTGACCATGGTGATGTACGGTGGCTGTCACTTCCCATGGTGACCATGGTGATGTATGGTGACTGTCACTTCCCCTGGTGACCATGGTGATGTATGGTGGCTGTCACTTCCCATGGTGACCATGGTGATGTATGGTGGATGTCACTTCCTATGGTGACCATGGTGATGTATGGTGGCTGTCACTTCCTATGGTGACCATGGTGATGCATGGTGACTGTTACTTCCCCTGGTGATGTATGGTGGCTCTCACTTCCCATGGTGGCCATGGTGATGTATGGTGGCTGTTACTTCCCCTGGTGACCATGGTGATGTATGGTGGCTGTCACTTCCCCTGGTGACCATGGTGATGTATGGTGACTGTTACTTCCCCTGGTGATGTATGGTGGCTGTCACTTCCCGTGGTGGCCATGGTGATGTATGGTGGCTGTTACTTCCCCTTGTGATGTATGGTGGCTGTCACTTCCCATGGTGGCCATGGTGATGTATGGTGGCTGTCACTTCCCCTGGTGACCATGGTGATGTATGGTGGCTGTTACTTCCCCTGGTGATGTATGGTGGCTGTCACTTCCACTGGTGGCCATGATGATGTATGGTGGCTGTCACTTCCCCTGGTGACCATGGTGATGTATGGTGGCTGTTACTTCCCCTGGTGACCATGGTGATGTATGATGGCTGTCACTTCCCCTGGTGACCATGGTGATGTATGGTGGTTGTCACTTCCCATGGTGACCATAGTGATGTATGGTGACTGTTACTTCCCCTGGTGACCATGGTGATGTATGGTGGCTGTCACTTCCCCTGGTGGCCATGGTGATGTATGGTGGCTCTCACTTCCCATGGTGACCATGGTGATGTATGGTGGCTGTTACTTCCCTGGTGACCATGGTGATGTATGGTGGCTGTCACTTCCCAAGGTGGCCATGGTGATGTATGATGGCTGTCACTTCCCCTGGTGACCATGGTGATGTATGATGGCTGTCACTTCCCCTGGTGACCATGGTGATGTATGGTGGCTGTTACTTCCCCTGGTGACCATGGTGATGTATGGTGGCTGTCACTTCCCCTGGTGACGTATGGTGGCTGTCACTTCCCATGGTGATGTATGGGACTGTCACTTCCCCTGGTGATGTATGGGGACTGGCACTTCCCTGGTGGTCATGGTGATGCATGGCGACTGTCACTTCCCCTGGTGACCATGGTGATGTATGGTGGCTGTCACTTCCCTGGTGATGTATGGTGGCTGTCACTTCCTCTGGTGATGTATGGTGGCTGTCACTTCCCCTGGTGATGTATGGGGACTGTCACTTCCCCTGGTGATGTATGGGGACTGTCACTTTCCCTGGTGACCATGGTGATGTATGGGACTGTCACTTCCCTGGTGGTCATGGTGATGTATGGTGGCTGTCACTTCCCCTGGTGATGTATGGTGGCTGTCACTTCCCCTGGTGATGTATGGTGATGTATGGTGGCTGTCACTTCCCTGGTGACCATGGTGATGTATGATGGCTGTCACTTCCCTGGTGACCATGGTGATGTATGGGGACTGTTACTTCCCTGGTGGTCATAGTGATGTATGGTGGCTGTCACTTCCCTGGTAATGTATGGGACTGTCACTTCCCCTGGTGATGTATGGGGACTGTCACTTCCCCTGGTGACCATGGTGATGTATGGGGACTGTTACTTCCCTGGTGGTCATGGTGATGTATGGTGGCTGTCACTTCCCCTGGTGATGTATGGTGGCTGTCACTTCCCCTGGTGATGTATGGTGATGTATGGTGGCTGTCACTTCCCCTGGTGACCATGGTGATGTATGGTGGGCTGTCACTTCCCTGGTGATGTATGGTGGCTGTCTCTTCCCTGGTGATGTATGGTGGCTGTCACTTCCTTGGTGATGTATGGTGATGTATGGTGGCTGTCACTTCCCTGGTGATGTAAGGTGGCTGTCACTCCCCTGGTGATGTATGGTGGTTGTCACTTCCCTGGTGATGTAAGGTGGCTGTCACTTTCCTGGTGATGTAAGGTGGCTGTCACTTCCCCTGGTGATATATTGCGGCTGTCACTTCCCTGGTGACCATGGTGATGTATGCTGGCTGTCACTTCCCTGGTGATGTATGGTGGTTGTCACTTCCCATGGTGATGAAAGGTGGCTGTCACTCCCCTGGTGACCATGATGATGTATGGGGGCTGTCACTTCCCCTGGTGATGTATGGGGCTGTCACTTACCTGATGGCCATGGTGATGTATGGTGGCTGTCACTTCTCCTGGTGACCATGGTGATGTATGGGGGCTGTCACTCCCCTGGTGACCATGGTGATGTATGGTGGCTGTCACTTCCCGTGGTGAGGTATTGTGGCTGTCACTTCCCCTGGTGATGTATGGTGGGGTCACTTCCCTGTTGATGTATGGTGGCTGTCACTTCCCTGGTGATGTATGGTGGCTGTCACTTCCCCTGGTGGTCATGGTGATGTATGGGGGCTGTCACTTCCCTGGTGATGTATGGGGCTGTCACTTCCCCTGGTGATGTAAGGTGGCTGTCACTTCCCTAGTGATGTAGGTGGCTGTCACTTCCCCTGGTGGCCATGGTGATGTATGGTGGCTGTCACTTCCCTGGTGATGTATGGTGGCTGTCACTTCCCTGGTGACCATGGTGATGTATGGGGGCTGTCACTTCCCATGGTGACCATGGTGATGTATGGTGACTGTTACTTCCCCTGGTGACCATGGTGATGTATGGTGGCTGTCACTTCCTATGGTGACCATGGTGATGTATGGTGACTGTTACTTCCCCTGGTGACCATGGTGATGTACGGTGGCTGTCACTTCCCATGGTGACCATGGTGATGTATGGTGACTGTCACTTCCCTGGTGACCATGGTGATGTATGGTGGCTGTCACTTCCCATGGTGACCATGGTGATGTATGGGGATGTCACTTCCTATGGTGACCATGGTGATGTATGGTGGCTGTCACTTCCTATGGTGACCATGGTGATGCATGGTGACTGTTACTTCCCTGGTGATGTATGGTGGCTCTCACTTCCCATGGTGGCCATGGTGATGTATGGTGGCTGTTACTTCCCCTGGTGACCATGGTGATGTATGGTGGCTGTCACTTCCCTGGTGACCATGGTGATGTATGGTGACTGTTACTTCCCCTGGTGATGTATGGTGGCTGTCACTTCCCGTGGTGGCCATGGTGATGTAGTGGCTGTACTTCCCTTGTGATGTATGGTGGCTGTCACTTCCCATGGTGGCCATGGTGATGTATGGTGGCTGTCACTTCCCTGGTGACCATGGTGATGTATGGTGGCTGTTACTTCCCCTGGTGATGTATGGTGGCTGTCACTTCCACTGGTGGCCATGATGATGTATGTGGCTGTCACTTCCCTGGTGACCATGGTGATGTATGGTGGCTGTTACTTCCCTGGTGACCATGGTGATGTATGATGGCTGTCACTTCCCCTGGTGACCATGGTGATGTATGGTGGTTGTCACTTCCCATGGTGACCATAGTGATGTATGGTGACTGTTACTTCCTGGTGACCATGGTGATGTATGGTGGCTGTCACTTCCCCTGGTGGCCATGGTGATGTATGGTGGCTCTCACTTCCCATGGTGACCATGGTGATGTATGGTGGCTGTTACTTCCCCTGGTGACCATGGTGATGTATGGTGGCTGTCACTTCCCAAGGTGGCCATGGTGATGTATGATGGCTGTCACTTCCCCTGGTGACCATGGTGATGTATGATGGCTGTCACTTCCCCTGGTGACCATGGTGATGTATGGTGGCTGTTACTTCCCCTGGTGACCATGGTGATGTATGGTGGCTGTCACTTCCCCTGGTGACGTATGGTGGCTGTCACTTCCCATGGTGGCCATGGTGATG
>WNGS01159004.1:10871-23955 GCA_020271785.1 Procambarus virginalis
AAAATGCAGTCCGCCCACCCTTCTCTTTCTTGCTTAATTCTTGTCACCTGATCGTAGAATTCTATCAAGCCTGTAAGGCAAGATTTACCCTCCCTGAACCCATGTTGATGGGTTGTCACGAAGTC
Organism: Procambarus virginalis; assembly: GCA_020271785.1. Lineage (NCBI taxonomy): Eukaryota > Metazoa > Arthropoda > Malacostraca > Decapoda > Cambaridae > Procambarus > Procambarus virginalis. The sequence continues at coordinate 10,997 of WNGS01159004.1, forward strand.
TCTTCTCTCCAGATGTGTTACTAGGTTTTTTCTCACAATCTTCTCCATCACCTTGCATGGTATACAAGTTAAGGACACTGGCCTGTAGTTCAGTGCCTCTTGTCTGTCACCCTTTTTGTATATTGGTACTACATTAGCAGTCTTCCATATTTCTGGTAGGTCCCCCGTTTCCAGTGACTTACTATACACTATGGAGAGTGGTAAGCAAAGTGCTCTTTCAATACCCATGGCGAGATTCCATCCGACCAACAGCTTTTCTCACATCCAGCTCCAATAGGTGCTTTTTGACCTCATCTCTTGTAATTTCGAACCTATCCAAGGTCACCTGGTTTGCTGCCACCTCTCCCAGCGCCGTGATATCTCCCTGTTCTATTGTAAAAACCTCCTGGAACCTTTTGTTGAGTTCTTCACACACCTCTTTGTCATTCTCTGTGTACCTGTCCTCGCCCACCCTAAGTTTAATCACCTGTTCCTTCACTGTTGTCTTCCTCCTGATGTGACTGTGTAGTAGCTTTGGTTCAGTCTTGGCTTTATTAGCTATATCATTTTCATACCTTTTCTCAGCTGCTCTTCTCACACTGACATACTCGTTCCTGGTTCTCTGGTATCTCTCTCTACTTTCTGGTGTTCTGTTATTACGGAAGTTCCTCCATGCCCTTTTGTTCAGCTCCTTTGCTTTCATACATTCCCTATTAAACCACGGATTCTTCCTTTGCTTCTCTGTTTTTTCCTGTTGGGCTGGGACATTCCTGCTTACAGCCTCCTGACATTTTTGGGTGACATAGTCCATCATGTCTTGTACGGACTTGGTTCCGAGTTCTGTGTCCCAATGTATATCCCATAGGAATTTATTCATCTCCTCATAGTTTCCCTTTCTGTACGCCAGCCCTTTGGTTCCCAGTTTCTTTTTGGGGGTGATAATTCCTAGCTCAACCAGGTACTCAAAGCTCATACACTATGATTACTCATTCCCAAGGGGGCTTCCAACTTAACTTCCCTTATATCCGACTCATTTAGGGTAAATATCAAATCAAGCAAGGCTGGTTCATCCCCTCCTCTCATTCTTGTCGGTCCCTTGACGTGTTGACTTAGAAAGGTCTTGTTGCCACATCCAGCAGGCAGCTTAGCTCTCCACGTGTCTGGGCCCTCCGTGTGGGTCTCTGTTCCCCCAATCTATCTTCCCATGGTTGAAGTCTCCCATGATTAGAAGTCTGGATCCGTTCCTGCTAGCCACAGAAGCTGCTCTCTCTATTATATTGATGGTGGCCATGTTGTTTCTATCATATTCCTGTTGGGTCTTCTGTCATTCGGTGGGGGGTTATATATGACTACAATTATAATTTTCTGTCCTCCAGTTGCAATGGTGCTGATATGAGTCCTGAAACCTTCACAGTTCTGAATTACCATCTCTTCGAAACTCCAACCTTCTCTTAGTAGCAAAAGCAAAGCCACACCACCTCCTCCTCTCCCTTCTCTCTCTTTCCTCACTACATAGTAGCCCTGTGGATTCACTGCATTTGTTATGATTTTCGTAGCTTTGTTTCTGTGAGTGCTATTATGTCTGGGTTTTCTTCTAGTGCCTATTTTCCAAGTTCACTAGTTTTATTTGTAATCCCATCTATGTTAGTGTACATCGCCTTGAAGCTCACTTTCTTCTGTTCATTTACATATCCCTTTCTTGGCGAGTATTCTACTGGTGTGGGAAGCTGTTCCGTGGGTAGAGGATCTGTAGGTGGTTTGCAGGGTCGCAGAGGGTTTTGGGGTGGGGGTGGGGGTTTAAGGGAAGGGGGAACGGGTAGGGTGTGGGTTAAGGAGATAGGGGGGACATGGACGATACGGGGTGAGGGGGGAGGAGGAATAGGGAGGGTATGGGATGAAGGGGGAAGGGGGACTGGGGGGGAAAGGTGGGAGGGGGGACATGATGGGAATGGGGATGGGGTGTCGGGTCAGAATGGGGTGGGGGGGGGAGGGAGGGTTGGGTGGGGGCAGGTAGGGTGAGGGGAAGGAAGGGTTTCTATGCAGAGGGGTTGGTGGTGTTGCCCCCCCCCTCTGGTGTTGCTGGGATGCTGGTTTTGGGTTCCCTCTTGTCTCTGGGACTGCTGTGTTGGGGGCTGTGATTTCCTGGTTTCCTCCTCTCTCCCTGCGCTTCCTCCTTGCCTCTGCTGCCCTGGCTCTCTCCTCCTTCGTCCTGTCCCTCTGCAGGAATAACACTCCTCCTCGCCCCACCCACACTCCTCCTCACCCCACCCACACTCCTCCTCGCCCCACCCACACTCCTCCTCGCCCCACCCACACTCCTCCTCGCCCACCCACACTCCTCCTCGCCCCACCCACACTCCTCCTCGCCCCACCACACTCCTCCTCACCCCACCCACACTCCTCCTCACCCCACCCACACTCTTCACCCCACCCACACTCCTCCTCGCCCCGCCACACACTCCTCCTCGCCCAACCCACACTCCTCGCCCCACCCACACTCCTCCTCGCCCCACCCACACTCCTCCTCACCCCACCCACACTCCTCCTCGCCCCACCTGTGGGTGAGGCGAGGAGCTTCTCCTATGGAGGGATGGGGATAAGTCGAGGAGCGAAGAAACTACGGGAATAAGAGAACACCAGACAACAGGGAAAGATTCCAGAGGGCCAGAAATGAGTACCACAGAGTGAGGTGAGAAGCTGAGAGACAGTATGAAAATGACATCGCGAGTAAAGGTAAGACCCAATTATAAACTGCTCCACAGCCACATCAGGAGGAAAACAGCAATTAAGGAACAAATGACGAAACTGAGAAAAGGGGAGAACAGATACACAGAGAAAGACAAGGAGGAGTTTGAAGAACTCAACAAGAGATTCCAGGAGGTTTTCTCAATAGAACAAGGAGAAGCCCCTGCACTTGATGAGGGGAGGCAAACCAAACAGCCTTGGAGGATTCTGACCTCACCAGTGATGAGGTAAACAGGAGTCAGTTGGAGATGAACGTGATTAAGACTGTTGGGCCTGACAGAATCTCACGGTGGAGACTAAATGAAGGCGCTGAAGCACTAAGTGTGCCACTCTTTATGTGTATAACAGGTCACTGGAAACACGAGACCTACTGGAAAGCTGGAAGACAGCTAATGTAGTCCCTATATACAAAAAGAGTGACAGGCAAGAGACACTGAACTACAGGTCAGTTCTCTAACTTGTATACCATGCAAGGTGATGGAGAAGATTTTGGGAAAAAGGCTTGTAGAGCATCTGCAGAAAAATAGCTTTGAAACACACCACCAGCATGGGTTCAGAGATGATAAATCGTGCCTCACAGGTTTAATTGAGTTCTATGATCAAGCAACATAAATTAGGCAAGAAGGGTGGGCAGACTGCATTTTCTTGGGCTGTCAGAAAGGGTTTTACACAGTACCCCATAAAAGGCTGCAACAGAAGTTGGAGCAACAGGTAGGAGTGAAAGGAAAGGTGCTCCAGTGGATAAGGGAGTATCTAAGCAACAGGAAACAACGAGTAACTGTGAGGGGAGGGGGGGGAGGGGAAACATCAGAGTGGCGAGATGTCACCAGCAGAGTTCCACAGGGCTCTGTACTTGGATCCATTCTGTTTCTAATATGTGTAAACGATCTTCCAGAGGGTATAGACTAATTCCTCTCAATGTTTGCTGATGATGCAAAAATTATGAGAATAATGAAGACAGATAAAGATAGACAGAGATTACAGGATGACCTGGACAAACTGGAGGAATGGTCTAGGAAATGGCTACTAAAGTTCAACTTTAACTGTGGTAAGTAAAAGGTGGTAAGTAATGAAAGTGATAAGTAATGAAATTTAGCGAAGGGAACAGAAGGCTGAACACAAGGTACCATCTGGAAGGTGAGATCCTGCATGAGTCAAATAGAGAGAAAGATCTGGGGGTTGATAACACACCGAACCTGTCCCCAGAGGCCCATATCAAAAGGATATCATCAGCGGCATATGCTAGATTGGCCAACATAAGAACTGCCTTTAGAAACTTGTGTAGGAATCATTCAGGATCCTGTATACCACCTATGTCAGACCAATCCTGGAATATGCAGCACCAGCCTGGGGCACTGTTACTGACTCGTCAACTTCCTAAGTGTGTACAGTGGCAGTTTCAGTGCCATCTATACGTCTGCACTCAAACTCTCCTGGAATTGGACGCTATGTAGACAACGCCATCTATTGGTGGTGGAGTGACAGTGACAAATGGCTTCAGGTTTCCTGCCTTGGTCAGACAGTGAAGACTTTGTGGATGACCTCTGGTGAGTGGCGGATAAAGATCAGCGCCACCTAGGTTGTGCTACGTGCATAATATCATCTCCCCAGTGAGTAAGTGTTACCTCCTGATTTCCCCAGTGTACCGTCCATTTAACTGATGACGTGTTATGTCCACAGAGGTGACGTCTGGAGGCAGTCGTACTGAAGCGGGCAGTTTATACCTTGGGCAGTCCACGTTTTCTCAGCTTTGTCTTGGAAGACGACTAAGTAAGCCGCCGCCAATCTGAAGAAGTGTGTTCGCTGCAAGTTACATAGTGTTGGAAGAGATCGGCGTACCCCCGGGATCGGCTTAGGAGAGAATGAACGACATTGAGGTGCCTGTTGAGAACCGCTGCTAGCCGGTCGCTAGAGGCTTCCGCCAGGGGTTCGCTACTGCTGTATTGGTTATTTTGTGACTGATCAGCATGTGGCTGAAGTCCTCTGCCAGCGAGTGGCTGGAGAGTGGTCATAGGGTATAGACAACTCGTGATACTGTGTCAGTGGACTGGCCCACGTAAAAGATGAACTCGCCAGTGTCTCCATTTAATAGAGCCCAGTAGGCTCGTGAATCTGTACACCAGATGATTGACGGTGGAGAGGCGGGCCAGGTTGAGCAAATAAGCCAGAGTTCAATCCCAGCAAACACAACCAGGTGAGTACAGCTAGGTGAGTACACTCCTCATCGCCCTGTCCACACTCCTACTCAAAACCTGCCCACCCACCCGAGTGCTCGCCTCGCCCACCCTCTTATCACCCCACCTATTCTCGCTATCCTTAACCAATTTATAAACAATTCATCACCATAACTTGTTGTATTTAAACATTTAATAGTTAATAGGGAGAGAAGTTGAGTGGGGGTGGGAAATAGTGCGGTGTGGGGTGGTGAGGAGTTGAGTGTGGTATGGAGAGGTTGGGTGAGGGCAGATAGTAAGTAATTATCAAAAGGCACCAAACAGGGAAGGCTATGTAGCACCATCAAATGTGCGGGATAATCGGAGGGCTCTAAATATCGCCAAAGATGCCAATACGAGAACAGAAACGCTTAAGGCGAACGATATCAAAAGTATCAGTCACCAAGAATTCTATTGAGGGACAGGTGATCGCGAGGGGCGGTCGGAAAGCAAGACACACGCTCGTCCTGGAAGTCAGGACATTCAAGAAGGACATGCACGACTGTAAGAGGGACAATGCAATTAGGACAATAAGGAGCAGGGCGGCACTCCATCAAGTGACCATGGGTTAAGCGAGTATGGCCAATATGCAACCTCACCAGAGCAGTTTCCCATCACCGGTTATGGTGGTAGGAGGACGGCCACGAGGAAACACAACATTTAAGAGTACGTAGTTTGTTACCAGTAACAGACGACCAACAAGCCTGCCAACGGGTAAGGATGGAGGAATGGATAACCGGGTAAAAGTCAAAATATCTAATACCTTTACGAGAGATGGGACAAGAGCGGACAGCTTCCTTGGTGGCAGCATCCGCATGCTCATTTAAAGACACACCAATAAGCCTGGGAACCCAACAAAACTCAACCGACTTAAATTTACTGTGAACAAGAACAGCCAATGCTGGATCTCGACAACTACTGGATGAACCGGATTAAAGGACCCGAGAGCCATGAGGGCACTAAGAGAGTCAACAACAACTACAAAGGAAGACTGACAACGAGAAAGCAGGAGACGAAGAGCATAGAGAATAGCATAAAACTCCGCTGTAAAGATGCTAGTCTCCGGAGGTAAGCGACACATAAGTGCGATCAGGAAAAACAACAGAGTAGCCAACACCGTCCGCAGACTTAGACCCATAGGTGAAGACAGAAACGGAGCGGGAGTGAGAAGAAAAGTGCTCGAGGAAAAGGCGTTTTAGAACCGTAGGAGGGGTAAAAGCTTTAGTGATGCGAGTTAAGGATTTACAAAACTGCGGAAGGGGGGCTCTCCACAGGGGGCAAAAAAGGAACAACATAAGGAGAAATATCAGAAATACGAACTGAGAGAGAATCCTGTAAGCGAGATAACCGGAGAGAAAGAGGAACGTGGTGAAGAGGGATAGGAACCGCAGGAGAGACAAAAGTTAAAGCACGGCAGAGGCGAGAGGAAGGATGTTACAAGGACTGCGCAAGATAGCGAAGACAGTAGCGATCAAGATGGTCCTGGAGAGATAGGAAGCCAGTGTCAACATACAAGCTGAGAACAGGAGTCGAATGAAAGGCACCAGAACTGAGGCGCAACCCAGTATGGTGCAAAGCATAAAGACGGCGAAGAGTAGAAGGAGAAGCAGACGAGTAAGCAGGGCAACCATAATAGAGCTTAAACAGGACGAGAGAGGAATGTAAAGCGAGTAGAGTGCGTCTATCCGCCCCCCAAGAGGTATGGGACAATACCCGAAGGTTTACAGGCTCACCCTAGCCCGTGCTACTTGGAACTATTTGTTCCAAGTAGCGAATCTTAAACGACGACAACAACAACCTGAAGGAGGGTAAGGGCCTTAGAGCATTCAACATGGAAGTAAGAGATATGGGGACAAACGAGTGTCAAAAATCAACCCCAAAAGCTTAGCGGAATCCTTGTACACAATGGGGTGACCATAAAGCGACAGAGAAGGACGAAGAACGACACGCTTCCGAGTAAAAGTCACAGCACAAGTCTTAGACATAGAGAACTTGAAGCCATGATCGGTAGCCCAAGACGACGCGGCATCAATAGCAAGATGAAGCCGGCATTGAAAGAGAGGCGAATCATCACCCTAACAGTAAAGGGTAAGATCGTCGACAAAGAGAGCGTTGAAGACGCCTGAAGGAAGAGAGGAAAGAAGACCATTGAGGGCAACAAGAAATAGAGTAGTGCTCAGAACACTACCTGGGGGCACACCTTCGTATTGCTGAAAAGAGGCAGAGAGAGCGGTACCAAGCCTCACCCGAAAGGAATGACGAGAGAGGAAGCTGGGGAGAAAGAGAGGGAGATGAACACGAAGGCCGAAAGAATGAAGTTGGGATAGAATATGACCTTTTTTCCAGGTCAAAAAGGACTGTAACAACGGAGGTCTTCGCAGCAAAAGCAGTACGAATATAGACCTCCAAGTTCACCAGAACACCTGTTGTGCTGCGGCACTTGCGGAAACCAAATTGAGAAGGGGAGAGGTGGTGATAGTGTTCTAAGAACCACATCACAAGAACATTAACCATACGTTCAAAGAGTTTGCAGACACAACTTGCGAGGGCAATAGGGTGAAAGTCCTTAGGGGATGTTCCCAGAGACCCTGGTTTGCGAACAGGGAGGACAACGGTATCCTGTCAGTCCTCAGGGACTGACGACGACTCCCAGATCCGATTATACAGACTCAGTAAATACTGAGACGTGCATGGAGGGAGATGGCGAAGCATCTCATAATGAATGCCATCAGAGCCCGCCGCCGTAGAACAGCAGAGAGCCAGGGCAGTCCAAAGTTCAGAGAGAGAGAGAAGGAATCGTTATAGGGAAGGCGAAGACAAATACACAAATCCAAAGGACAAGATTCAAAGACAGGTTTACGAAGAAGGAAAGATTGGGGAAGATGAAAACCAGAGCTAACAGAAGAAAAGTGGGAACCCAGTTCGGTAGCGACCTGTAACGGATCCACCACAAGAGTACCACGGAGGTGAAGGACCGGTGAGACATCGGGAACGAACTTACCCGCTATCTTGCGAATACGCTTCCAGATCTGCGGCAGAGGAGTTTCGGATGTAATGGTGGAGACATAAGATGCCCAACGTTCACGTTTAGCCGTATTAATGGGCCATGGCACTCGCCTTCCGAAATAAAAGAAAAGAAGCGGCGGTGTCTCTGCCAGGCTGCATGCTTACAGCGGACAGCCCGAGCACAGTCTGTATTCCACCAGGGAACGCACTTCCGTGGGCCCCGAGAGGAAGAGCGAGGAATAAAGCGGAGGGCAGCGTCAAAGACGGTGTCATGAAAAAGGAGGACAGACGGTGTCATGAAAAAGGAGGAAAGACGGTGTCATGAAAAAGGAGGAGAGAGCGAGGGAGAGGTCGGAGAGAGCAGCACTGAGGGTAAATAGGTTCCTGTCTGCCTTAGCAAATTGAGGATAGATAGATGGAACGTTTGTTGGTAGATGGAACGCTTATTTGACGGAACGTTTGTTGGTAGACGGAACGTTTGTTGGTAGATGGAACGTTTGTTGGTAGACGGAACGTTTGTTGACAACACGGTTCTTGTTATTTGACTGGACGTTTTTTGATACTGAACGTTGTTGGCAGATGGAACGTTTGTTGGTAGATGGAACGTTTGTAATTAGACAGGCTGTGATTGGTTGCCCATACTCGTCATCACTAGACAGTGTTCTTGTAATCCTAATTCTTCTGTCATTATGTCGCAGGAGCTGTTCGCTGCTTCTGCAGGGAGGAAGGAGGAGGATGATTCTGCATCACACCACTTGTGGATTAGTTCCTCAGCCTTGCACTTGAGTGAGCCGTGGGCCGGGTTCTGCTCCCCTTAGCTTTCTGAATTTTTGCCCTCACTTGTCTTGATAGAGCTAATGAATTCAAGCCATTGTCTTTCCCGCCCTTTAATCTTCTCTTCCCTGGCTACTTGACACAGTTTTAAACAGCTCTTGGTTGCTTTCAGTGGAATGTCTCCGGTAATCTCTACTCATGCTTCATACAGTTGCATTGAGCATCATTATGTAATCGTTCTCATACCATTTTATTTTCTTCTTCTGAGGGTTATTGCGCCCTGTCGTTTGGAGTGTAACTCTGAGACAGCTCTCAATTTAGTTATTAAGGTCATCAACAAAAGTATCAATGTCTTCTGGGATTTGGTATTCCGTGAACAAGATTTGAAGTGGAGTACACTTCAAAACTACATACAGAGCAACCCGTCCTCGCAAATTAATAAGTCAATATTGACTTATTAGTTGCGTGCATAGGTGACATACTTAACATAATAGTTTCCCTTGAAAAGCTTCATAGAAAACACCGACCTTACCTAACCTTGTTAGTATGTTAAAATAAGCATCTTATAGCTTCGTAATTACAATTGTTACTTAACCTATTATAGGTATAGGTTAGGTAATAATTGTAATTACGAAGCAATAAGATGCTTATCTTAACATACTAACAAGGTTAGGTAAGGTCGGTGTTTTCTATGAAGTTTTTCAAGGGAAACTATTATGTTAAGTATGTCACCTATGCATATATTTAATAAGTCAATATTGGCTTATTAAATTTGCGAGGACGGGTTGTACAGAGATCACACTAACGTGATGCATCAAATGAACAAATCCACAAGGGCCGTGACGAGGATTCGAACCTGCGTCCGGGAGCATCCCAGACACTGCCTTAATCGACTGAGCTACGACAGGGTTAAAAGAGTTGAAATCAAAGTTCTACTAAACTTACTGGATCCCGTAGCCTCTCCGAGGCACAAACCAGGATTTTTTTGTTCATTTGGATTTGTTCATTTGATGCATCACGTTAGTGTGACCTCTGTGTGTAATGATGTAAGGGTGAAGAGGGAAAACGGCCTATTGACATAGCTCGGGTGCTGGGGGGAGTTGTATAAAATCCTGGTTTGTGCCTCGGAGAGGCTACGGAATCCAGTAAGTTCAGTAGAACTTCGGTTTCAACTCTCTTTAACCCTGTCGTAGCTCAGTCGATTAAGGCAGTGTCTGGGCAACCTATCCTTGCAAATTCGTATAGTGAATATTGACTTATTAAATATGTGCATAGGTGACATACTTAACATAATGGTTTCCCTTGAAAAGCTTCATAGAGAACACCTACCTTACCTAACCTACTTAGTATGTTAAGATAAGCATCTTATTGCTTCGTAATTACAATTATTACCTAACCTATACCTATAATAGGTTAAGTAACAATTGTAATTACGAAGCTATAAGATGCTTATTTTAACATACTAAGTAGGTTAGGTAAGGTCGGTGTTTTCTATGAAGCTTTTCAAGGGAAACTATTATTAGTTACCTGCATAGGTGACATACTAAACATAAGTCAATATTGACTATACGAATTTGCGAGGACGGGTTGGTCTGGGATGCTCCCAGACGCAGGTTCGAATCCTCGTCACGGCCCTTGTGGATTTGTACACTTCAAAACACTTCATCTTATTTGAAGTGCGGCCTCATATCCAGTCAGAGTGATAACCTTTTTCTTTTATTTTTCTCTTTTTTTTCTCTTGCTCATGTCGATGGTGGTAATCAGTGCCCAGTGGTCACAACACAAACTATGTACAATGTGTGTACTGGCATCCGTGTCATGTGCATTCAGCAGGAGAGCAGTCTAATCTTCCTCCTCTGAGTTGAGTTGACTGTTCATCACCCAAAATCCAAACCTTTTCACTTCCTTTAACATAGAGTGACAGTTTCCGTCCAGTGACACTGGGCTGACAGTTGGCATCAAAGTGTTGGTGTCTGGCATTAAGGTCACCAACCAGCAGGGTAGGTTCTTCGTTAGTAAGGGTCAATGTGGCACATATTAGTTGATTATATGTAGGGCATTATTGTTTGAGTGAAGAGTTTCCCCAGTGATTCATACTTATTCCCCATGTGAAAATCATCAATAATCTGTGCAGGTATGGTGTTACTGACATAAGTAATAAGACCCCGTTTCCTATCCCCAGTGGGCAGGGACAACTTGTGATAACCGCTGAACCTTGGGTTGAAGTCATCACCCACCAGTGTCTCCTGTAGCACTATGACGTCAGTTTGGTGTTCACGAACGTATTGTATTATGTCATTAAATTTACAGCGAACTCCGTTACAGTTCCATTGTAGGATAGTGAGATTTCCTTCACTGTGGTTGACCAACACCCTCCATTGCGGGGGTGTTGGTCGTCAGATGTGCTGTGTGCGGTGTTGTTACTGGTGGGAGTGTGTGCACTGGTGGTGTTGTATGTGGTGTTGCACCACCGTTATGTACTGGTGTTACTGTGTGTATTGGTACCAGTGGTCAGTGGTGTTGTGGTCACTAGTGTTTGTATGTTCCCTGGTGTTGTATTCACTGGTGTAGATGTGTCTATTAGTGTTAGTGTGTTTACTTATGGTGTTGTGTTCATTGGTCTTGATGTGTTCATTAGGGTTGATGTGTTCACTGAGGCAATGGTATCACTGTGTGTGCTGTTATGTGCCTTGACTCCACATGTTGTATCACCATGCACCAAATTGCAGCTTGCTATACTCTCCCGAGACGACCTCTGATCCTGCAGCATTTGGAGTATGGCCTCCTGGTTCTTCGGAATTGTACACAGGGCATTCTCAAGTTTATTTTGCTTCTTTATTACTTCTTGAATGTATGAGTGATTTTGTATCACGAGGGTAATCATTGCTTCCATTTTGGGCGGGATTGTGTTGTCTGGACCTAGTGAAATGTTGGATGGTGGATGAGGAGGGGGAGTGGTTGGTGGATGAGGAGGGGGGAGTGGTTGGTGGGTGAGGAGAAGTAGTTGGTTGGGTAGAAGGGAGGGTTGGGTGGGAGGCAGGAGAGCTGGTTGACTGTGAGGCATTAGGGGATATGGATGGTGAGGTAAGGTCAGGGTCAGTGTGGTAGGTAGAGGTGGGTGGGTTTGTGAGAGGGGAACTGGTTTGGCCTGAGTGGGGTGGTGGTTGGTCGCCCCACTCCCACCTCAGGCCTTTGTCGGTCCACCATAAGTTGGACTCTGGGCCAAGTGCTGGGCCCTGGGTCCGGCCCGGCTCAGGGCTGAGCCAAACCCAGGTCCATACTGACATAATGGTATTGGTTGGTCTAATTCTCGTGATTGAATGAGGTAGTACTTAAACGTTGAGGGTTGTGATTGAATGATGAGGTTTTTGTGCACTGAACTGATCACGATTTATTTACACTATACGCTACACTGCAGTTTTTTGTCTTCTTCTAAGAATCACTCCTAGGGAGTAACCCTAATAATAGTTCTCACACATGAGTGCTGCTCCTTGGTTATGGTTCCTTCCTTGACAGAACAACACTTTCCACACATCTTACACCCGGGATTCCAAGGGAAAGCAATTTGATCTATGCCTTCCAGTAACTGACCTACTGTTTTTATTCTTTTACTTTATTCTGAGCACTCGTTTCCGAATTGTGTTTTAAAGAGCCCCATTTCCTGTAGGAGTTGGCTCCTTCCTATGCTTCCTCCGGCCGTAATTACATTTCCCGTTGAGAGAGTTCCTGAAACCTAACTCCTCCCTTAAAACGAGAGCATAAGAAGACACCCTCACATCTCGGTTCTAAAGTCTTAATTAATCTTCCTGAAGGTTGGCTTTTCAACAGAGCCGCTTCCTGATCCTGACCTGTTTGTGCCGTAAATGCAGGGTTCTGAAATGTCACTTCTGTCCTGCACTGGAGCACCGAAGGAGCTTTAAGTGATCCACCCCACCCAGCATAGCCGAACTCCGCTGATCATCCTTGTCCGTATCTGCTTTTTCTGCCCTTGAATCCAATAGAAGATAAATGTCTGAAAGAGCCGTTTCTTCTAACCCCTCCTTTGAAGATTGGATACTTGTCTGGGCCGTCTTCTGCCCTTGATCAGGTTGTTCAACTAGCGTATGGTCCTGAAGTACGCTCTCTTCTCTGGTCCTGCACTCTAGCATTGAGGAAACCTCATGTGGCGAGCTTTCAGGCTGCATTGATGAAATCTTCTGACCCTCTGCAGGGTCATTCAAAGATGAAAAGTGAATTCTAATT
>WNGS01159005.1:0-12009 GCA_020271785.1 Procambarus virginalis
AGGATTCTGAACTGCCTCAAGAAACATTACAAACCGAGGCCTCTGAACTGCCTCAAGAAACATTACAAATTGAGGCCATTGAACTGCCTGAAGAAACATTAGAAAATGAGACCTCTGAACTGCCTCAAGAAACATTACAAACTGAGATCTCTAAACTGCCTCAAGAAACATTACAAACTGAGGCCTCTGAACTGCCTCAAGAAACATTAAAAATTGAGGCTGCTGAACTACCTGTTCTCTTCACTTTACTTCCTTCTTTCATTTTACTCCCATGTTCCATAGTACACTGGCTTTGCCTGTGTCCTCTAGTATTAACTTCATTATCCAGTGTTCCTGAGTGTATCTCTATTTAAACTACCTCATTTTGTATTAGTGTAACTTTAGTATTAAACTATAGTGTACTTATAATAGTATAGTAAGCAAGCTTTTCATTTTATAGATTTCATAATTGCTTTTCGACTTTTTTGGTCATCTATTATTATTAATTATTCTAGTTCATTTTTTTACATTCCTAGTTCCCATTAAGTTTTTATTACTTTATAATTTTTATTCTACTTTTCTTTGTTTTCTATTTGTATTTTGCCACTCTTGCCTTGTTTTCCTGCAGCCAGCCTTTTTGTGCAGACAAGTATAGACCCAGAACTAAACCTCTTATCCACTATCTATGACAATCATCACTTTAATGATCAAAATTGCAGATATTTTACAGCACATGATGTAAACAATGTACTAACACATAATCACAATATCTAGTACATACATACATACATACATACAATGCCTAAAGCCACTATTACGCAATGCGTTTCGGGCAAGAAAACATTAATATCTAAAACTTAATACTAATTGAACAAAAGAATAAAATGTTATGAGAACAGTTACAAATAAAGGTACAAAAAAGGGGGGAACATGACTGAAAAGCAGCACAAATACAATATGTAGACAAACAGCGTTGAATAAAAAAAAAAAAAAAAATAAGACATGGGTTGACAATAGAGGGGTAAGGTAGGTTACAGGGAGTTTATCAGGTAGTGTTTAGTTTTAATCTTAAACTGGTTGAGAGAGGTACAGTCTTTAACATGGTTGGGAAGGTCATTCCACATTCTGGGTCCCTTGATTTGTAGAGCATTTCTAGTTTGATTAAGTCGTGCTCTGGAATATCAAAACTGTATTTATTTCTGGTGTGGTGCTCATGGGTTCTGTTACAGCTTTCAATGAAGCTTTTGAGGTCAGGATTGGCATTACAGTTCAGCGTTTTATATATGTATAATACACATGAGAGAATGTGCAGTGACTTAATATCTAACATATTGAGAGATTTGAGTAGGGGTACCGAGTGATGTCTGGGGCCAGAGTTGGATATTGTCCTAATAGCAGCTTTGTGTTGAGTAATTAGAGGACGTAAATGATTTTGGGTAGTAGAACCCCAAGCACAAATACCATAGTTGAGATATGGATAGATGAGGGAGTAATAGAGAGTCACCAGGGCAGGGCGGGGTACATAATATCTGATCTTAGAAAGAATGCCAATAGTTTTTGAAACTTTTTTTGATATATTTAGAATGTGTCCCTGGAAATTAAGCTTGTGATCAATGAGAACGCCAAGGAATTTGCCATCTAATTTGTTACAAATTTGGTATTGTTAATCTTGAGATTTATTTGGTTAGAGGATTTATTGCCAAACAGAATATAGAAAGTTTTGTCAATGTTAAGGGTGAGTTTGTTGGCAGTTAGCCAAAGATGGACTTTATTAAGCTCGGCATTTACTGTGGCATTTAGAGCAAGGGGGTCAGGACTGGAGTAAATGAAGGTAGTGTGTCAGCAAATAGAATTGGTCTAAGGTGTTGGGAGGCATTTGGAAGGTCATTAATGTAGATGAGAAAGAGGAGAGGGCCAAGTATACTGCCTGAGGAACGCCAATGTTGATGGGTAGGGTAGGAGAAATTGAATTGTTCACAGAAACATACTGGAGTCTGTCAGTAAGGTAAGATTTGAGGTATTGCAGGGAGAGTCCTCTGACTCCATAATGATGTAATTTAAGAAGAAGGTTTGGTGGTTCACAGTGTCAAAAGCCTTACGCAGGTCCACAAATAACCCAACAGGGAACTCATTTTTATCAAGAGCTGCATGAATTAAGTTAATCATACTAATAAGTGCGTCGTTAGTGCTTTTTTTTAGGTCTGAAGCCATATTGGCAAGAGCTAAGTATATTGTGCTTGGCTAGATAAGAGTAAGCTGCTTGTAGATTAGTTTTTCAAATNATAGTCAAAAATCCTGTCTAAAGGAACAACTTCCCTGAAGACATTGGACAAACTCATCCACATGGAATCAGTGAGCCAGCTGCAGTTAGAGCCTGAGAGACCTCAAGACCTTCTAACTACACATGACCTACAGACTCCTAACAGACACAATCGTCCACAACGGACAGCCGCAAAAAGTGCAAGCAAAATTTGCACTTGTATTATCAATCCGATGGAGAGTAAATAAATACATAGTTACTATTGTCCTTAGTATTGAATTCTGTGCCAGTTCTCTCCCTCTGGAAGATGTGGGAAATTTTTACCCACCATATCTAATAATCGTCTAAGAAATGTATCATCTATATCAATTTATATCATATCTATATCATATCTATATCATATCAAAATCATATCAAAATCATATCAGAATCACAATAGATTCATTATATAGCTTGATCCTAGATGATAATGCCACTATGATCACGTAAGCTACAGGGCCCTATAGATGCCTACGTGACTTTGTGCATGATCTCTCAAGGAACCAGATCTAGAAGGATTTTTTAATTAAAAACTATTGCAACATTTATTCAATATCCGGTAGGGATAAAATCGAATCCTTAATAAGAATCAGTGGTACTATCGAGTACTACTAATAATCTTTATATCCTATATCTAATTATATTATAATCACATCTTATCTCAATCATAAGTCTAGACTGTAGAAATAATCAATCAATATTCATAGAAGGCTACCGTGCTCAGGAAAGATGGGGAGGGGGGGCGATGGCTGGGAGAGAAGCGCCCACCAACACACCCCGTGGCACTGCGCGTTTGTTTACAACTGAGTGAACACGTGTGACGGATCCTTAGCAACATTACCAGCTCAAGGACACCTTATCTAATAACATCACCAGTGAACACTCTCTAGAATTGGGGGAGTACCTGGACAATATATCTACAAAGGAATATCCCTAGAACATTTATATCTACAAGTGTAAAGTGGAGCACACAGTGACTTTGCTCCACCTTCACCATCAACTATCTTCTGCAACGCAGTTAAAATCACGTAGCAACGCTACCAGATCATCATACAGCAACGCTGTTATATAAAATATCGTGCCTAAACTCGCTACAAGAGAGTTATTCAGTCTGGCACACTTGTCAGACAGGCACCCGGTTTCAGATAAGTTTATTGAATGTTATTACAGTAGCGTATTAATTGGCCAATTGTATGCTTGTATAACTTTAATATCCTACAAGTCTGATTGTCGGTTATAAGCGAGGCAACGCCTCATATTTCCGTGAGTTTATTAATATCATAGATTGGAAGAGATTCCAGTCAAGCTGACTGTACTTAATCTATATATTGAGTATACTGTAAATACATTGCATATATACTTGAATATATAAAGAAAGTTAACAATTGCTTGCTTAGTTATTTTTTAAGTAATCATATAAGTTCATTTAATTGAATATAATTTTAGTACTTAGTAACAGTACTTAGACTACATTAAAGTCATTTATCATACTTTTACAATTTACTAGTTGTATTGTTTATAGTATAAGTATTGGCTGTTAATAGTTATGGTGCTAGGTTAGACTGTGTTTAAATCTCTGATTTAAACAGAGCCAGTGTTCAGTCAAATAACTGAAATTATTAAATCTTATCCTTGTATAAAATACAAGCTGATGTGAGATACCTGTTGGATGTGGATCTTCAATCAACCTATCAACTAATTCACTCACCCCACCTGCCCCTTACAGCCCACAATCTGTCATTAGGGAAAGAGGAGGTAGGATTTACGACCCTAGCTAGAGATTTTAGTTGAATAAATTTGCAGACAGTACTTTTTTAATTTAGTTCAGTACAAGTCCCTGGTAGTCTCCTCTTATATCAATCACAGCAGGTTTTTCCCACAATATGAATGAGATTGGGTGGATATAAACAAAAGCTGTCTCGTATGGGCCAATTGGCTTTCTGCAATTACTCTCATTCATATATTCTTAACCTTTTTAATGGGGTTAATAAGTGCAATGAAGCTAAATTTTGACCGATTGTGGGAGACATTAAGTGCTACGAAATGGACGAGGATTAATCGGACCGAATCCTTAATTCGAGGATTAATCGTACATCTTTCCTCAACTATAGCGGTTTAGTTTGCATTTACTGATCAATTTAACAAGTTCGAGGTTGTTGTACCTACCTTGAATTTCTGAATAAGTTGACTAATGATGTACACAACACCCTTATCTGTCGGGTAAGCTTATGTACCTTCTTCCATTTGTCTGAAAATACAAAATAAGAATGTTATAATTTCATATTTAACCTGCTATGTGTATACGCCCACCCTTGGAATAACGATTTTCGTTCGGGAGGGAATGTTTGCATATTCTATCAGTTGTCTTATGATTTCCCGATGTTGGGTTTGAACCCTGGGTGTCCTAAAATGAGCAAGTTCATTATCATTCACCCACCGTCGCATAAATACTGTGACGTGGGGTTCAAAACTGTAATTCTGTAGGCACAGACCGTGCTTGTCCAGGAGGTCAATAATCTCCTGCCGCAGATCGACCAGCTTCTGTGACTCGTGAATCTTTATGAAAATGACACTTGTCAAAACACCCTAGGCCGTCTAAGTCGACGCTCAGCCGATCATTTTTATGAGGAAAAAGAGAACACGTTGTTAATATGGACGAATAGTAAGTAATATATAAGAACTATTATTTAAAGCTTAAAAGCTTAAATAAAAAAGCTTAAATTACATTCTCTAGAAAGGCGAAGAATGAATTAATATGAACAAATCCACAAGCGTCGTGAATAACCTACGTCCGAGATGACCCCAGACGCGCCTTATTCGACTGCGCCACGACATGGTAAAAAAAATGGCAACTTTGCGTGTAACTGCCCTCACAAGGCTCCCACAGCATCTACAGGGAGAAGGCGCGTCTGGGATCATCCCGGGCGTAGGTTCAAACCCTCATGGATTTGTTCATCTGATGCATCACGTTATTGTGATTTGTGTGTAATGAGATAATATTCGTTCAGTAATATGGTTGAAATTGTGCAGAACTAATTACCGCATGCCATAATACAAGTGAGGTACCTTGATTGTGTCAAGCGTAGGTTTGACATATTAATGAGATTGGGTGGATATAAACAAGAGCTGTCTCGTATGGGCCAATAGGCTTTCTGCAATTACTCTCATTCATTTATTCTTAACGTTTTTAATGGGGTTAATAAGTGCAATGAAGCTAAATTTTGACCAACTGTGGGAGACATTAAGTGCTACGAAATGGACGAGGATTAATCGAACCGTATCCTCAATTCGAGGATTAATCGAACATCTTTCCTCAACTATAACGGTTTAGTTTGCATTTACTGATCAATTTAACAAGTACGAGGTTGTTGTACCTACCTTGAATTTCTGAATAAGTTGACTAATGATGTACACAACACCCTTATCTGTCGGGTCAAGCTTATGTACCTTCTTCCATTTGTCTGAAATTACAAAATAAGAATGTTATAATTTCATATTTAACCTTTAAAATTAACACGGAAGAAGACTCGCTATCATTTAAAGTTGATCTAAATAGGGTTTTGAAATGGTCAAAAGATTGCAGATGCAGTTTAATGCTGATAATTGTAAAGTTTTGAGGCTAGGTAATGATGATAGTTACAATACGAGCTGGATAGTGTTGAGATTGCGAAGTCGGATTGTGAAAGGGATCTGGGAGTTATGATTAGTAAGAATTTAAAACCAAAGTATCAATGCATGAATGTTTGTAATAATGCAAATAGGACATTGGGATATATTAATCGAAGCGTTAGTAACAAGACACCTGGTGTTCTTCAGCTATATCTTGCTCTGTTTAGGCCCTATTTAGATTATGCAGTTCAGTTTTGGTCGCCGTACTATAGAATGATATAAATTCACTTGAACGTGTCCAGCATAGGATGACAAAGTTAATTCCCCAAATTAGAAATCTTTCATATGAAGAAAGATTAACAAAGCTTAAATTGCATTCACTGGAAAGGCGAAGAGTTAGGGGTGACATGATAGAGGTGACATGATAGAGGTTTACAAGTGGATGAATGGACATAATGAAGGTAATATTAATGGAGTATTAAAAGTATCAACAAAAGACAGAATGCGAAACAATGGGTATAAATTGGATAAGTTTAGATTTAAGAAAGACTTGGGTAATACTGGTTCGGTAACAGGGTTCTTGATTTGTGGAACCAATTACCACGAAACGTAGTGGAGGTGGGGTCCCTCGATTGTTTAAAGAGTGGGTTGGACATGTATATGAGTGGGATTGGGTGGTTACAAATAGGAGCTGCCTCGTATGGGCCAATAGGCCTTCTGCAGTTACCTTTATTCTTATGTTCCTAATATTAGAGAACTGAGCATGTTCATTCATTAAAATAAAGGATAAGTCTGAGTCGTTAGCGAGATTAGTAGCTTAGTCATTGTGACTTGTAGCTAGTTGAATTACAGCTCTCAGACTGGTTAATGAAGACTCGTTAATTCATCCTCAACTTTAAATGAGATAATTGTATTTAAATCAGTCTATATTAATAGTCAACTATATTTAATTGTGAGTATAAACTCTGCTTGTACTCTGTTGATCCTAACTAATGTCCCTTTATATCTACCTAAATAGACGGTTTAATTTTCCCAAACCTACCTAAGAAGAGGGTTGGTATTGGTGGTGACAACTTAGTCATTAATAGTGTCACTCTAGCTAAATTGTGAGCAGTTAAGCTGCTCGTTTGTGAATGTGTTAGGCTACAGTGCTATAGCCCTCTTGAGACTTAAGAAAACCCATACCTTAACAGAATTATTAGTGGAGCCTACTCGGTTTATGTGTATTACGCTACAATGCTATAGCCCTCTCTCTAAGCACGTAGCCTAAAGAATTATCATGGTGAGCACTAATGGTTGCTCAGGTTATCAAGGTGAGCACTAATGGTTGCTCAGGTTATCAAGGTGAGCACTAATGGTTGCTCAGGTTATCAAGGTGAGCACTAATGGTTGCTCAGGTTATCAAGGTGAGCACTAATGGTTGCTCAGGTTATCAAGGTGAGCACTAATGGTTGCTCAGGTTATCAAGGTGAGCACTAATGGTTGCTCAGGTTATCAAGGTGAGCACTAATGGTGCTCAGGTTATCAAGGTGAGCACTAATGGTTGCTCAGGTTATCAAGGTGAGCACTAATGGTTGCTCAGGTTATCAAGGTGAGCACTAATGGTTGCTCAGGTTATCAAGGTGAGCACTAATGGTTGCTCAGGTTATCAAGGTGAGCACTAATGGTTGCTCAGGTTATCAAGGTGAGCACTAATGGTTGCTCAGGTTATCAAGGTGAGCACTAATGGTTGCTCAGGTTATCAAGGTGAGCACTAATGGTTGCTCAGGTTATCAAGGTGAGCACTAATGGTTGCTCAGGTTATCAAGGTGAGCACTAATGGTTGCTCAGGTTATCAAGGTGAGCACTAATGGTTGCTCAGGTTATCAAGGTGAGCACTAATGGTTGCTCAGGTTATCAAGGTGAGCACTAATGGTTGCTCAGGTTATCAAGGTGAGCACTAATGGTTGCTCAGGTTATCAAGGTGAGCACTAATGGTTGCTCAGGTTATCAAGGTGAGCACTAATGGTTGCTCAGGTTATCAAGGTGAGGAATAATGTTAGAATTATCATGAAGAAAAATGTGCTCAAATTATCACGTTAATTCTTTGGTGAGCAGTCGAGTCTGCTCGTTTTATTCAGGTTAAATAAGTGCACGATCCTTCTTGAGGGATAACTAAGCACAGAATAAATTGAAGAATCATGAGTGAGCAGTAATGTCTGCTCGTATTAAGCATGTTACGTTACAGTACTATAGCCCTCGTAACACATAACGAAGCACACCAACTTAAAAAATTATCAGTGAGCAGTGGGAGCTGCTCGGTTAATACATGGTAAGTTAAAATACTATAACCCTCTAGAGGTGTAACTAAGTACGGAAACTGTTTAATATTAATTCATTAGACGGTGGGAAACATATGGTTGCTGGACAATATTAATTCATTGTTACTACGACCAATCTTGCTTGGAAGATAACTTGCAACGGATTATCCCAACCTATACGTTTCACGGTTTAAAGTTCTCTGTTATATGTTCACTTACAGATTTACAAGTTTTCAATTTTGCTTGTGCTGGTGCTTCAAAAACGCTTCAAAAGTTGCTTAAAGGCAGAAGCCAGAAAGAAGTTGCCCAAACAAAACTGATGCAACACTGCAGATGGAATTTTCATTAGGTGAATTACTAGAATCCTAGCTCAGAAACTTTGATTAAATGTGGTTGTCTGGTTAAGACTAATCTAAGGTTTGCTAGGCAGACCTTAATGTCAGGTTAATTTGGACCTTGGTCCTGGTAAATTTGCAGGTATGGAAGTTGCTTGATGACCTTCCTAAAAGATTCTTGGGTACTAGAATTTCCTAGCTTAATTTTATTGATTTTCATAGAGGACCGAGTGTGGTCAATTATTATTGTCTAGAATAATTCTGGGTCTGCAGTTGGTTACGGGGCTTGGTCGTTGTGACATGCGCGGGTTTAGGCTGCTGACCGCTGATTATCCCCTGAAATTCATAGAAACATCTCGGCTAATATTATTTGTACCAGACTCAATCCGGGTTTATTTAATCAGCTGTTTTCTCCTTTATGCTTGTTGCTGGAGAATTAATTTCAGCTGATGGTTTAATTTTATTAACTTTGATTGTTAGCAGGCATAGCCTTCCTTGAGGTTATCTTGAGATGATTTCGGAGCTTTAGTGTCCCCGCGGCCCGGTCTTCGACCAGGCCTCCACCCCCAGGAAGCAGCCCGTGACAGCTGACTAACACCCAGGTACCTATTTACTGCTAGGTAACAGGGGCATTCAGGGTGAAAGAAACTTTGCCCATTTGTTTCTGCCTCGTGCGAGAATCGAACCTGCGCCACAGAATTAAGAGTCCTGCGCGCAATCCACCAGGCTACGAGGCCTTGCACAGGTTTAAAACTTTACCTGCAAGTAAATAGCCACCCGCTGATTTGAACAAATTCATGCTCTGTTTAACATGACCAGTAATAAACTGGTAATAGTAGTCTGCTCCTACTAGTAGATTTACATCGGTAAGGCGGTCAGACGTTAACTTGCTGTTAGCCATTTTAACTCCATGTCTTCGTAGGAATATGGCTCTGTTCCCTAGAGCCTTAATATTTAGGTCAAATGGGATTTGATCATCTTCTATGGCCTGGACAGGCCTGACATAACCACCTAGTCATATGAGTGGTTGTACTACAGAGTATTCTTGGTCCTTTATTTATCGTGAACCCTCTGACAGGTTTAATTTTACCTGTGTTATTGGTTTTAATTTAAGTGCCTCTGCCAGTCTCTGGGTAATAAAGGTTTCCTGAGATTCTTCATCGAATAGGCCACGAATGGCAATCCTGGTCCTTTTATTCTTGACGTGGAGTTGGGCAGTGAACAATGTTGCATCAACTTGAGATGCTGGTGATGATACGCTGTAAACTTCTCGCACCTTGCAACACTGTACTTGTGTAGAATTTATTTCACTGGGGTTTCAATAATTTCATAAATTTTCACAGTGCAGCATGTTGTTGTCCCCTTCTATTCCTATTGCAGGTGTTCAGTGGGGTCTCAAAGCTCTTATGTGATTTGAGACACCTGGTACATCTGTGTAACTGAGTCGTCTGACTCGGGTGTGTCTATTAGGGTAATTTGAACCATTATATAAATGTTTTTGATGGCTAAACATAACCCCCAGCTTATAGCATGTTTATTATTCACCGGTTTAGGTGAAACATTGTCTACAGGTTTTGCAGGTTTTGCTGTTTATCTTGAGGTTATCTTGAGTTGATTTCGGGGCTTTTTTTTTTAGTGTCCTCGTGGCTCGGTCCTTGACCACGCCTCCACCCCCCAGGATGCAGCCCGTGACAGCTGACTAACTCCCAGGTACCTATTTACTGCTAGGTAACAGGGGCATAGGGTGAAAGAAACTCTGCCCATCGTTTCTCGCTGGCGCCCGGGATCGAACCCGGGACCACAGGATCACAAGTCCAGTGAGCTGTCCGCTCGGCCGACCAGCTCCCTTAACATGCATGTATACATGCACATGTATAAATATACATGTTTGCATGTATTTGTTTATTTTTTCCATCTTGGTGTGGAAGTGTTTGGTTCTTGTTTCTTGAGTACTTGCTGTACTCTTGGGAGTAATTATTGGTCTCTTGGGGGCACTTATTGTACTCTTTGATCTCACTGATAAACAAATTTTTGACCTGTTAGTATTACATTGATTATTAGTACCCTTATTATTTAATGACTGTATTACTTTAGGAGTTTCAATTAAAAAAAATGGTGTGAGTACTCTTTGTTGATTCAGTATAGGTATTAAGTGCATGGTGTCTGGGTGTGTGGGGGTGAGCAACAGTTAACAAGATATCCTCTCAAGGTGGTTGCTCTGGCGATAACCGTTACTCACCGTAGTCCTGCGGGTCTTCACTCTATCCTCTCGGCGCCACTGTACGCCCAGGAGAGTACCCCAATCGATCCCCCAACCGGCCTCTGGTCAAGGAGTGAGTGGAGACACAGATTGTTCCTTCAATTTGTGTGCCCGCCCAGGCAAGGACTCTTACTCTACTTACAAGGTCGCCAACTGGTGTTTTTCAGTGTCCAGTAACACTACAGTGGAGTTGCGTAATTGTGGTAATTGTGGCAAGAGCACTCTCGATTAATCTGGTATCAGGCAAGTAATTATTCCTGTCACTCTGTCTTCTATAAATATTCCTTAGTCACAAGGTTTATGGAGGGGATGATACAAACACCAAGGAGTTTTGGTATTTTACTAAAAACATCAAGATATTCATGAATCAATAAACACACAAGTACAAGTGCAACAGCCGCTCTCCCTTCAGCAAATAATTTGGAGCACACCGATATGGCAACAAACTTCCACCCTCACGTCAAATGTCAAAACCAGCTGGTCCGCACCCTGCTTGTCGTGAGAATGTTTATTGCTTGTTTTCCTGGCATCGCGCGCCCCGTTTCTTTAACTTCTCGTAAATCACTATATTTACCATCCACATGACATATCTATAATTTCGATGGGACGCAATAAACAACCATACTGGTCTCACAATCAATAACTCATTCTTACAGCACTTAAAGTGAACTTCACTATACCAGAGAACTACACGGTACTTGATAATAATTACAATGAATGCACTTAATTACGGTACTGTTCTTTGATTCGATAATTCTTCTCAAAGGCGATATCACAAGTAATCACTTCACACATGTGAAATTATTCAATACACAGGCATATACATATACATAGATAAATCGTAGATATCAATAATATTAATTATACAAAGACTGGGCACATAGCCTAACACCAATAACTGGTTCACTAGTATATATATATATATATATATATATATATAATCACATGAAATAAATTCTCATCACAGCAAAATCTTTAGTAAATCCAGGTGCTTGCACACACCACACATATATATATATATAAATGAATACTGTGAGTGCTCTGTATAGCCTCACTCCGCCACTGTGCCTACTGTGACATAGATCCAGGTGAGACTTGCTCACTACATGAGAGATACTCTGGCTACATAAATATAGCTAACTAAAGGGGAATTGGGAGGGTAACTGTAATCACCTACTTCACCTATCCTATGATGAGAGTTGCGTTTGCAGCTCCTGGTCCGGCTCT
>WNGS01159005.1:23891-47161 GCA_020271785.1 Procambarus virginalis
ATATATGATGTGTTAGATTTTATCTCACTTATGAGGCCAAAGAAAATAGTTGTTACTCAATCCTCGAGGTGACGTCACAGATATGGCAGCAATATTAAACTTATAATTCATATTTTAGTAATGTGAATAATCCTCAAAATACCTACATTTAAGTATTAATTTGTAGTTAGTCTTAAAAGCTAAAAATCCTCCTCGCAGTACAGTGAGTTTTAAGCAGTTAATTATGTTATAATTGGGGAATATTTCCCATTGTAAGTGTTAAAGGATCCAGTTATATATGAATATGTATTATAAAGGGAAGAGTCACACTTACTATCTTGGTGATTTTATTGTGTAAAAATTATTGCACCCAATTGGAAAATAAGATTTCTGGCATATATACCATACAATTAATGATATAAGATATCAATTTATATTGTAATGAGCAGACAGAGGCAGAACGGAGAGAGGACCCACTGAGGCTCGGTGAGGCGTCGAGTAGTTCAAGATACAATTTTTATTGTATCTGATATCATACATTGTTATTATATATCATACATATATTGTATTAAAACAGAATATATTTTATAAATCATGTATTAATGTATCATATCATGTTTATAAAAATACTGAATGAAGACAAATTCAGTTTTAGTAATGGTCATCGAACTAACAGTTCTCGTTATTAAAAAAAATATTATTTATAATTTACTCTATAATTTATAAATATAAAATACTCTACATATAATTATGAGAAGCTTTGGCGTCGCCTTAGCTGTCCTCCTTGGCTGTATGTTTCAGTTGTTTCAGTCGTCGTCTGAGGAATCAACAAGCTTTTTCGTCGTCTGAGACTTTGTCTTTCTCGTCTAAATGGTGTTTGTGTGTTTGTTTCAGGTTCATTCATCCGAGCCACAATATAGGAATATACGGTATTGGTATTTTCCAAGGGTGGCTGGGTATTATCAAAGTGCCCGTTTGACATGGGCATGTTTATAGGTTGGGCAGCATACTTCAGGGTGTACTCCTTAAAGCCCACCCTTGGAATAACGATTTTCGTTCAGGAGGGAATGTTTGCAGATTCTATCAGTTGTCTTATGATTTCCCGAAGTTGGGTTTGAACCCTGGGTGTCCTAAAATTAGCTAGTTCATTATCATTCACCCACCGTCGCTTAAATACTGTGACGTGGGGTGCAAAACTGTAATTCTGTAGGCATAGACCGGGCTTGTCCAGAAGGTCAATAATCTCCCGCCGCAGATCGACCAGCTTCTGTGACTCTTGAATCTTTATGAAAATGACACTTGTGTCAAAACACCCTAGGCCGTCTAAGTCGACGCTCAGCCGATCATTTTTATGAGGAAAAAGAGAACACGCTGTTAATATGGACGAATAGTAAGTAAATATATAAGAACTATTATTTAAAGCTTAAAAGCTTAAATTACATTCTCTAGAAAGGCGAAGAATGAATTAATATGAACAAATCCACAAGCGCCGGGAATAACCTACGTCCGAGATGACCCCAGACGCGCCTTATTCGACTGCGCCACGACATGGTAAAAAAAATGGCAACTTTGCGGGTAACTGCCCTTACAAGGCTCCCACAGCATATACAGGGAGAAGGCGCGTCTGGGATCATCCCGGGCGTAGGTTCAAACCCTCGTGGATTTGTTCATCTGATGCATCACATTATTGTGATTTGTGTGTGTAATGAGATAATATTCGTTCGGTAATATGGTTGAAATTGTGCAGAACTAATTACCGCATGCCATAATACAAGTGAGGTACCTTGATTGTGTCAAGCGTAGGTTTGACATATTAATGAGATTGGGTGGATATAAAAAAAGCTGTCTCGTATGGGCCAATAGGCTTTCTGCAATTAATCTCATTCATATATTCTTAATGTTTTTAATGGGGTTAATAAGTGCAATGAAGCTAAATTTTGACCGATTGTGGGTGACATTAAGTGCTACGAAATGGACGAGGATTAATCGAACCGTATCCTCAATTCGAGGATTAATCGAACCGTATCTTCAATTCGAGGATTAATCGAACATCTTTCCTCAACTATAGCGGTTTAGTTTGCATTTACTGACCAATTTAACAAGTTCGAGGTTGTTGTACCTACCTTGAATTTCTGAATAAGTTGACTGTTCTTCTGAAGTATCACGTTATTGTAATTTGTGTGTGTAATGAGATAATATTCGTTCGGTAATATGGTTGAAATTGCGCAGAACTAATTACCGCATACCATAATACGAGTGAGGTACCTTGATTGGCAAGCGTAGGTTTGACATGTGTGTGGGAAATTTTTACCCACCATATCTAATAATCATCTAAGAAATGTATCATATCTATATCATATCAAAATCGTATCAAAATCATATCAGAATCGCAATAGATTCATTATATAGCTTGATCCTAGATGATAATGCCACTATGATCACGTAAGCTACAGGGCCCTATAGATGCCTACGTGACTGTGCATGATCTCTCAAGGATCCAGAAGCTTCTAGAAGGATTTGTTAATTAAAAAACTATTGGAACATTTATTCAATATCCGGTAGGGATAAAATCGAATCTTTAATAAGAATCAGTGGTACTATCAAGTACTACTAATAATCTTTATATCCTATATCTAATTATATTATAATCACATCTTATCTCAATCATAAGTCTAGACTGTAGAAATAATCAATCAATATTCATAGAAGGTTACCGTGCTCAGGGAGCATGGGGGGGGGGGGGCGATGGCTGGGAGAGAAGCGCCCACCAACACACCCCGCGGCACTGCGCGTTTGTTTACAACTGAGTGAACACGTGTGACGGATCCTTAGCAACATTACCAGCTCAAGGACACCTTATCTAATAACATCATCACCAGTGAACACTCTCTAGAATTGGGGGAGTACCTGGACAATATATCTACAAAGGAATATCCCTAGAACATTTATATCTATAAGTGTAGAGTGGAGCACACAGTGACTTTGCTCCACCTTCACCATCAACTGTCTTCTGCAACGCAGTTAAAATCGCGTAGCAACGCTACCAGATCATCATACAGCAACGCTGTTATATAAAATATCGTGCCTAAACTCGCTACAAGAGAGTTATTCAGTCTGGCACACTTGTCAGACAGGCACCCGGCTTCAGATAAGTTTATTGAATGTTATTACAGTAGCGTATTAATTGGCCAATTGTATGCTTGTATAACTTTAATATCCTACAAGTCTGATTGTCGGTTATAAGCGAGGCAACGCCTCATATTTCCGTGAGTTTATTAATATCATAGAACAGCTGTTGTCTTATCCAAGCTCTAGACCTCATGAGTGTCCATTGTGTCAGAACAGTTTGTTACAATAAATAAGTAATATAAACTCATGAGTGTCCTTAGTGTTGGAAGAGATTCAGTCAAGCTGACTGTACTTAATCATATACATTGAGTATACTGTAAATACATTGCATATGTACTTGAATAAATAAAGTAAGTTAACAATTGCTTGCTTAGCTATTTTTTAAGTAATCATATAAGTTCATTTAATTGAATATAATTTTAGTACTTAGTAATAGTACTTAGACTACATTAAAGTCATTTATCATACTTTTACAATTTACTAGTTGTATTGTTTATAGTATAAGTGTATTGGCTGTTAATAGTTATGGTGCTAGGTTAGACTGTGTTTAAATCTCTGATTTAAACAGAGCCAGTGTTCAGTCAAATAACTGAAATTATTAAATCTTATCTTTGTATAAAATACAAGCTGATGTGAGATACCTGTTGGCAGGTGGATGTGGATCTTCAATCAACCTATCAACTAATTCACTCACCCCACCTGCCCCTTACAGCCCACAATCTGTCATTAGGAAAAGAGGAGCTAGGATTTACGACACTAGCTAGAGATTTTAGTTGAATAAATTTGCAGACAGTAATATTTTAATTTAGTTCAGTACAAGTCCCTGGTAGTCTACTCTCATATCAATCCCAGCAGGTTTTTCCTACATTTTTGGTCCTTCGAACCTAGATATTTTGGTCCTTCGTTTACCGAATATTTCAATGCAAAATACATAAGAAACTTCTTGATTTTGCATTGGAATAATTCTTACATATTCTAGCCTAACCTAGCTATCGGCCAATATTTATCATAGCTATATATCTAAGTAAACAAATAGTTTGCAGTGGCTTAAGCCACCATATCCATTAACTAGTAAGCATTCATAGCATACTGATACTGTTCTGTGTTAAGAAACCACAGTACTTAAAACACTTTCGCCCATTTATAACTAGCCGGGTCGTTATGAGCTGTTCTGACGGTTCCGCACTTTTAACTAGTATCCCAGTTAAAATAAAAAATATTTGTATAAAATCCATTTTTGCTTCGATTTTCTTGGGGATAGTTTAGAAATGTTCGTCATAAAATTTACGTTTTTCTCTAATAACAGAAGAGCTTATTAAAGAAAATGTCATGGCAGTGAATCTTCGTGGGAAAACTATTGCATGTTTGACACGACGCGTATGATCGACGTACTTTTTATATTTGTTGCCGGTCGAACGCATTCTTATTTGATGGTTTATACTTATATTCTTATAGAACATTCTATTGCGAACACATTGGTACAAAAATTAAATGCGTACATCCAAAAATAATGTCAGGACAGTGAATTGAAAATACACTTTTCGATGTCATTTTCGGCGATATGCCGCCGCGGGTAACACTTCAGCCACTTCCCACACTCTTGTGGGTCAGTTGCGACATTGATTCTATATTTATATGCATATGTCCGTATAGAGAATTTAATTGCGATTCCAATGATACCAAAATTAACGATGTAGGACAACTGTGGGCTTCACAACCATTACGAGAATGGAAACATTTTGTTGCTATTTGGCGCTCTCGGCAAGTGATGTCAATAGTTTTTTATTGGTTGTTGATATGCCTTATGATTTGACGGCATTTTATACGTATGTTCTTATAGACAATTCTATTGCGAACACAGTGATACCAAATTTAAATACGTACGCCTACAATTAGTGTGAGGAGAGTAAAAGAGTATACACTTTTCGGTCTCACCGCTTGGCTGCGCGAAGCGCCAGGGGCATAAGGCCCAAGTTTTTTTCCTTAACCTCAGTGCGCGAAAGTGTTTAATCTATCAGTGTCACAGACACAACTGCATCTTAATCATATATACTGTTATCTACCTCATTTGTGGTAACATTATATACATATTTAAGTGTATTATCTAGCATTATCTCTAATCAACTGATTTTCAGAGATGCTCATTACCTAATATTCTTTAATAAAAGTTTTTATCACTAAGAGCATTTCATTGCAAATTATCCATAATCAACTGAATCAAACCCTAATACAGGTAAAACCAGTAGGCATTCTACTGTATTTTATCAAGCAACTATTAGGGTAACAGATCTTGTAATAACTTTGCAAAAATAGTGCCCTCTACTATTTTTAAAAAATTATTACAGGATTTACCAACTTGATGTGTTCGTGCATTCGGATCACAAACCAAATTATTACAGTACTTTTGATAATTTAGCACCTGCTACATCCAGATTCCAGGGAGGAAATGAAGGACGATCTTTGGAATCATTACCTAAGTAGACAGGAAAGCTCATTTATTAAAATACATTATCATACATATTTATCAGAAAAGAGAAAATACTGTAACCCCGCGATTATCCGGGATTCGAACATCCGAAAAACGCCTTAATACGGCCAAAATCGCAATCGGATAAAGTTATCACAATATCCGGCCAAAATAGCCACAGGAACCGGATTAACGAGAGTTTGGACGGATAAAATTTTGGGGCCCAGTTAATGTCCTGCCGAAATTACACTATCCGGTCAGTTGCCCGGATGATCGAGGCTTTTTCCGTACATGAAAACATGAGGCGGGCCATACGGTATTAATCCCGTCTGCCCGTGACTCGAGGCGCATGGTGTAGGAGGGGGTGGGGTGGGTGGGTGGTGTCGGGAGGGTGGGAGGAGAGCGTCGGGAGGGACCACCTGTGTACAGGAATTACCATTAATTTTAGAACAAAAACAAAAGAAATAAGTACTAGTAATTATGTAATAACAAATAAATAAGTTTTCTAAAAGCAATGTGCACAGGCTGAAGTTTCCTTAAAAAATATTCTCCTGGCAGCCTACGTAAGGTGGTATAGCTGCCCTACGCCAAGTGGACCCGTCCAACACTGGTCAACCCATGTGCGTCCATCCCTCGTGTTATACACAGTGCTGCGCCATTAGTGAAATATTTTTTTAAATAACTTTTTTATTTTCATAGTAACTTTGAACATTTTTGGCCAAGACTATGTCTGGTAGGAGAATCAATCGTTCTGTAGGTGTTAAGAGGAAGAAAGTTGTCCTAACAATTAAAGACAAGTTACTGTTATACACCTCAACGAGTGAGGCGTCACAGTGCTGCGCCATTAGTGAAATATTTTTTGAAATATCTTTTTTATTTTCATAGTAACTTTAAACATTTTTGGCCAAGACTATGTCTGGTATCAGCATCAATCGTTCTGGAGGTGTTAAGAGGAAGAAGGTTGTCCTGGCAATTAAAGACAAGTTACGTGTTGTTCAACCAGTGAGGCGTCACAGGCAAGCCAAGCGCCTTCAACAAGTGAGGCGCCACAGGGCTAGCCAAGCACCTTCAACAAGTGAGGCTTCAGCAGCTGGCAGTCAAAACTAACTTTGCTTAATGAACTGTACAGTAATTTTAAGTGTTAATTTTAGTGTTGTGTTAGTATAGGTTACGTAAATTGTTAACAATTCCTAACTTCAAGATGTGTGGCATCAATCAAGAAGACGAACACCAACAAGGTAAGTTGAGGTTTCTAGTTGAATATCTAATAATTATATGTGGCAAGGCAATTCAAATTATGTTGTTTGTAGTATACAAATTGTTGGAAATGGTCACTTTTGGACTCGTAGGTGAAAAAGTACCATTATCCGAAAAACGTGATAATCCGGTTGGGGTCCTTCCCATATAGTCCGGATGATCGAGTGGAGACAGTATCTCGGAATCTCCGAAACTCGGAAAAGGTCAAAATGGCTGACAGTATTCTACCAGCAGCTGAAACAGGAAATAGGAGGACACTAAATGGTCTACAAAATTACCTAACTCAACTGATTGACAAATGTCAAAAGTTGACTAGACAACCATCTCCTGATTTAATAATTCTGAATAACAGAGTAAAAGCAGCTGTTGAAATGTATGAACAAATCAAATGCCATGCAGAGATTTATCTAACAGAAATGGCTACTGCAGATTTAACCCGAAGGGAACTTCAGGAAATCATT
Source organism: Procambarus virginalis (assembly GCA_020271785.1). NCBI lineage: Eukaryota > Metazoa > Arthropoda > Malacostraca > Decapoda > Cambaridae > Procambarus > Procambarus virginalis. The sequence goes on from WNGS01159005.1 coordinate 31,185, forward strand.
GCTGAAATGACAATGTATGAAGATAAAATCCAAGATCAACTTGATCCTTTAATCCAACAAATATCTCAAGCAGGAACCCAATCCAATGTGAGCTCATCCACTCAACAGAGCAATGCAACTATTACACATATAGCAGCAGAACTCCCAAAGGTACATTTACCATATTTTGAGGGTAAGGATGAAGACGATTGGGATACCTTCTGGAGAGCCTTTGATTCTATAATCAACTCCAAAGCTTCTCTCAAAAAGGCGACAAAGTTTCAATATTTACAAGGCCAGTTACAGGGAGAGGCAAGGCAGGTCATTGCTAATTTGTCATTAACAGATGATGATTACGACCATGCCTTACAGTTGTTACAAGATAACTACAGTGATAAGGAGACTGCGATTGCCCGTCTCTCATACAAATTATTGGATTTACCCTCTCCAAATAAAAGTTATGAATCACTACAATCATTTAGATTGTCTATAGAATCAATCATCAAAGCCCTCAGTACAAAAGTACCTGTAGCAAATGCAGAGTGGCTTACAAAGTTAATCATTCAAAGGAAACTTCCTAATGAGGTCATACAGCCTATGCACCCATTATAACACCAACATCTTATCACAGAGTCAAATCTTTGATGGACTTCGAGCTTATGTACAAAGATTACGAAGCCGAGGAAAACTTAGATCACAAGAAAAAATCACTAAAGGTGAATCCACGGACAAAAACAAAAATGTCCAAACTGGCAGTCAAAAATCAAGGCAACAAAACTCCTCTCTGCAAAGTGGAAAAAGAGTAATGTAGGCTCTTATGCTATATCCCCCACAGTTAGCAGAGCTGTAGGAAATCAAGCTCCCAAGACAGATAAGACAAAGGGAACAGCAAGTGCCCCAAGATGCTTATTCTGTCAGGAAGCGCGTACTATTTATCAATGCACAGTTTATGAAGACCGTGCCAGTCGAATCAATCGACTGAAATCTCTGAACAGGTGCATCCGTTGTCTACAGAAGCATGATACAAGTGAGTGTAACACTCAATTGCAGAACTGCCAATATTGTCATAAAAGTGTACATCACACAGCACTCTGTGGTGATATTATGACTCAATCCAGATCAGACTTCCAATAATCAACCTGCATCTCGGGCAAAGCCAATAGATGATAATACCACAACAGCCGTACAATTCTGTACAGTAATGAATAATGTCAATACCTTAGATACAGAAATTGTTACAACAGCCATATTGCCTACTGCACAGCTAGAACTATGCAATCAAGGAATTTGTATTCAAACTAGAGGCTTTTTTGATCAGGGTTCACAGAAAACCTTTATCAGTAAAAAGATGACAGAAGATTTACAACTTAATTCTTCAAAGCAAGTATCTACATCCATATCAGGGTTTTTTACCAGTTCAGGTCGTAGAACCTTTCCGGTAGTACAACTCATTGTTTGTCTAGGTACATCCCAAAGGACAGTCGAAGCCATAGTAGTTGATAAAATTCCTACTGAAATGAAAGTGATTGGTCTGGCAGCCACAATTAAATTCCTAAAAGAAAAAGGAATCCAATTAGCAGATCCTCTGCTCGATTCTGATTACATAGGAGATATCGGAATCCTGATTGGAGCTGACTATTATCATCGATTCATTCTGTCAGAAGAATGTATGGGTATGAAAATACTCAAATCAGCAGGAGGCATATTGTTGACAGAACCTATACTAGATCTTGAACCTTCAACTCCTGAAAAATCACATCATATAGAAACTGTAATCATGGCCTGACTAGGCAAAGAACAATCACCACTTAAAATCCCCCACATGATTGATGATGGATTGGAATCTGTACATCAATTGTGGGAACTTGATGCTATAGGAATAATTCCTGAACAACCAAGTCCTGATGATGTCTGTGCATACAATCAATACTTACAAACTGTACAGTACCATGATGGACAGTACTGGGTAAGGCTACCATGGAAAATCAACCATAAAACTTTACCTACCAATTATCACATGGCTTATAGTCAATTTAAATCTCGACTAGCAAAGCTAAGAAAAAGGCCTGAACATTTAAAACTCTATCATGAGATTATTGCTCAACAGTTAAAGAATAAGTTCATCGAAGTCGTGAAACACGACAATAAGCAAACAGGCCATTTTTTACCACACATGGCTGTAATGAAAGAATCAAAAACAACTCCTTTACGGATTGTTTTTAACTGTAGCTCTAAATCTGGACCCCAAGGAACCAGTCTAAATGATTGTTTGCAAACAGGTCCAAGTCTAACTCAGAAATTGTATGACATACTGTTGAAGTTTAGACTTCATAGATAATGAAGCTACAGAGTGATGCTTTGGCCATGCACAAGAATAACCAAAATCTGTCTGCCAGAGTCGACCACCTCGAACAGGAATTAAGCTCTCTTCAGATCTCGGTTACTAACTCTAAATCAGCAGAAACATCTAAGAAGCAAGAAGAAATGTTTCAGAAGTTAGAGAACCATTTTAACTCCCTACAACAGCAACACACTGCAACCCAAGATGAATCAGATCAGCTTAAGCTCCTTGATTCTGTTATCATCTCATCACTTGATTTTCCCCATGAAATTGACAGAGAAGACTGTACTGCCATCGTGATCCAGGAATTGCGTACTAAGCTGAATTATTCAATCGAAGCAAGTGACATCAAGTCAGCTTATAGAGTGGGTACGAAATCATCTGGTACAAATAACAGGAAGATACGTATGAAGTTAGATAGCTGCTCCCGCAAGTCTGACCTTATCACTGCTGCAGTCGGTAGGAAAACCAATGTTTATGTGAACGAATGTCTAACCAGATTCAGACAAAATCTCTTATTTAAACTACGTGGAATCTGCAAAAGATCCCCTGCCATTAAACATTGTTTTGTGCGCGATGGTAAAATAATAGCTAGGAAGACTGACTCTGGAAAAACTTATGTCATAACCACTGAGGCACATCTCACTTCTTTCCTGGATGACTGTGGGATATCAGCTGAATAACCAGAACATAATTTGTAGTCTCACATACAACCAAAGTGTACTTAAGCTCTGCCTTTCCTTTCCAAAGGTTTTTTAATTTTATTTTTATTTTTATTTTTTTTATCTTTGCCTGTTTTTTACTCTTAATTTTTTGTTCTTAGTTAATCCCCTTGTCACTAAACCTAGGGATTTTTTTTACCCTGTTATATTTAAAGTAACTTAGTATTTGTTTCATGTAATCATTTATTGGAATTAAGTAATAGTATAATTGTTTATATCATCTACCTCAGTATCATAGTAAAATCTTCCACATTAATATACTCTCACCCTGTTTATTTTTACACTTAGATTTATAGTAGAGTAAAATTCAAGATTTACTCAGATATTCATGTCATCTTTTGTTTTCTTTTTTCGGAATTATCTATTTGAGCTCACTTTGTTTTCTTAGGTTCATACCAACTATAGGATTTTAATTAACCATTACTAAGCTAATTATCCTCAAGTTCATTTTACTTTATGATTATTATTTTTCTTATTATTTTTTTATTTTACATTTATATTGTCAGTCTCTACTGTTTTTTTGTTTATTTTATCCAACTTCTGTGTCCTTCCTGGCTATCTATTGGATCTCTATTTTACATCCAAATTGGTACTATTTTATTGTATTTGCTTTTATTCTTGTGCTTTCCTATATCATGTATCCTGTATCGTGATCGCTCTGCATCTCTATGCACACTGATATTGATCCTGATCAAAATCTTCTGTCTCATATCTACACCAACCAGCACTTTGATCATCATTATTGCAAGTATTTCACAGCACACCAGGCTAAAAACAAACTCCAAAATAACACCTGTTTATCAGTTTACAACCAAAATGTTAGATCACTTGGTAAACATTTTGACGATTTAAATGCATTACTCACAGCACTAGGTACTAATTTATCGTTCATTATTTTAACAGAAACTTGGCTAAATAAAGACTATACCCAACTCTCTAACTTAGCTGGTTATAAAGCCATTCATAACTGTAGGCCTAATAAAAAAGGTGGTGGCACAGCTATATATTACAGAGATACATTTATCTGTAACAGTATTATTAGTTTCTTGGCCTATTCCTAGACAAGAGACTCGACTTCAGCACTCAACTCAGCACAAAGTTTCTTGGCCTATTCCTAGACAAGAGACTCAACTTCAGCACCCACATTCAACACATAACGAAGAAAGTCTCTAAGACAGTGGGTATACTCTCCAAAATCAGATATTATGTTCCAAACTCCGCTCTCCTCTCACTATATTATGCACTAATCTACCCCTATCTTAATTATGGTATCTGTGCATGGGGGTCTACCACTGCAAACCACCTTAAGCCCATCATCACGCATAAAAAATCTGCTATCAGAATAATAACTAACTCACTTTTAGACAACATTCAGCTCCCTTGTTTAAATCTCTAAACTTGCTAAATATTAACTCCCTCCACACATTCTCTTGTGTCAACTACATTTACAAAACCCTGTTTTTAAATACAAACCATGCTCTGAAACTCTCCCTGGATGGATGTAATAGGACCCATTATCACCACACCAGAAATAAATATCTCTTTGATATCCCCAGGGTCAAACTTAATCTGTGTAAACACTCTATGCAAATTAAGGGACCTAGTCTATGGAACTCACTCCCTAGTGAATTGAAAAACTGTAAAAGTTTTGCCTTATTTAAAAACAAAACCAAAAAGTACCTGATTTCATCTTCTTAGTTTCCTACACTGAGCTTTAAATTTGCTCTGTACCTAGTGTTACCCAATCTCCTAATCTCCTAATTTTTATGTATTTAACCCTACCAACCTTATCATTGTGTTCATTGCTGTCTTCCTTTATGTGCTAGCCATTTGCTGTATTGTGCCTACCAATTTTGTCAACTACCATTCAAGCTTTCATTGCAATCAATCTTAGCTACCTAAGTGCTTTATATACTGTACCTACAATTTTCTCTCTATTTTTTTTTCTTGCCATGTATCTGTTATCATTTTTTTATAAAATTTTGCAAGTATTTACCTACTTAAAATTTTCTTAGATTAAGGACCTGCCCGAAACGCTGCGCGTACTAGTGGCTTTACAAGACTGTAATTACCATTTTATATATCCACACATTCCCAATGTACCTTCTTGTATATGCATAAATAATATAAAATAAATAAATAAATAAATAAAATAAATAAAATAAATAAAATAAATAAATAAATAGTGACAGAGATGACTACTGTGAATATACTTTTGCTCAGTTTACAATTAAATCCCTTAAATCCTCCTTGACTATTGGAGCCATCTATAGATTTCCCAATACTAACATAGCTTCTTTCTCAGACAACCTAAGGAATCTTATTATAAACAACAATCTCAACAAAAACCACATCATTCTGGGAGGAGACTTTAATATTGACCTGGGTCAACAAAACTGTTCTCAAGTTGACTATTTCCTTAACAGCATGAACTCCTGTATGCTATTCCCCTCAATCACCAAACCTACCTGAGTCACTGAAACATCAGCCACTACCTTGGACCACATATGGACAAACATAACAGCTCCCCTTGTATCTGGTATAATCTACGACAGAACAACTGACCACTATCCTACTTTTCTTATAGCGAACATGGACATAACACCATCAAAAAGCAAGAAACTTTCATTTAGGCTGTACAGTGAATCAGCTTGAGGCAATCTTACAGATGCACTTCACAATATTAACTGCGATTCTGAATTCAATAATACCCGGGATATAAATTCATTAGCTAACCTCTTCCTCTCCAAAACTCTAAGCCTCTACAACCTTCATTGTCCCCTTCTTACCAAGCAAGTAACTGACAAAAGATTAAACAATCCATGGCTCACAAGTGGCATTCTCAACTCAATCAACAAGAAACATGAATTTGAAAAGAAACTTAGGATTGGCCTAGTTTCAAAGGAAGTAGCTAAAAGGTACTCATCAATGCTTACCAGTATCATAAGAAAGGCAAAACTTGCATATTATGTGAATAGATTCAATGAAGCAAAAGGCAACATGAAAAGCACTTGGAAAACCATCTCTAGTATCCTAGGAACTAAACAACACTCACATAACCAAATAAAACTCTACAAGTATGGGGATATACCGGCAACTGATTTAGAAATGGCAAATGAATTTAATAGTTTCTTTCCATCGGTTGGTGCTAATTTTGCCAGTAAAATCCCACAGACTCGGACACATATTAACACATCTCTCAGGCAGCTATCCAAACTCTCTACTCCTTTCACCAATCAGCCGGCAGATGTTGTGTCCATCATACACTCTAAAAACCAAGGCAGGGAACACCAGTGAAATTCCGTCCATTGTATACAAGAGACCCTCCCATGCCCTTGCCCCACCCATAGCCCTACTGTTCAACAAATCTATAGTGTCACACCTTCCCTGATATCCTCAAAAAAGCAAGAGTAACGCCAGTCCATAAAGGAGGCAAACGGCGGACATAAACAATTATAGACCAATATCAAATCTACCCATTCTATCAAAATATTTGAAAAAATTATTTACAAACAGCTCTATTCCTACCTCGTAAAATTCGACATACTCAGCCCCTGCCAGTTTGGCTTCCGGTCCCAAAAGAGCACCAACGATGCAATCATTAGTCTCCTTGACGTAATCTACTCAGCCCTTGACAAAAATGAGTTTCCGATTGAACTCTTCATTGACCTAAGAAAAGCCTTTGATACTGTTAATCACAACTACCTCTTACTTAAACTCCAGCATTATGGAATCCGAGGCCTTGCCCTTGACTACATCCGATCCTATCTTAGTGACAGACACCAATATGTAACCATCAATGATACAACTTCTTCCACTCTACCAATTACCGTTGGAGTGCCACAGGGCAGTATCTTAGGACCTCTTCTATTTCTTATATATATATAAACGATCTGCCTAACGTCTCTAATATTCTCAAACCTATACAGTATTNCAAGCTATCCAAACTCTCTTCTCCTTTCACCAATCAGCCCGCAGATGTTGTGGTCCATCATACACTCTCTAAAAACCAAGGCAGGGAACACCAGTGAAATTCCGTCCATTGTATACAAGAGAGCCTCCCATGCCCTTGCCTCACCCATAGCCCTACTGTTCAACAAATCTATAGTGTCACACCTTCCCTGATATCCTCAAAAAAGCAAGAGTAACGCCAGTCCATAAAGGAGGCAATCCGGCGGACATAAATAATTATAGACCAATATCAAATCTACCCATTCTATCAAAAATATTTGAAAAAATTATTTACAAACAGCTCTATTCCTACCTCGTAAAATTCGACATACTCAGCCCCTGCCAGTTTGGCTTCCGGTCCCAAAAGAGCACCAACGATGCAATCATTAGTCTCCTTGACGTAATCTACTCAGCCCTTGACAAAAATGAGTTTCCAATTGGACTCTTCATTGACCTAAGAAAAGCCTTTGATACTGTTAATCACAACTACCTCTTACTTAAACTTCAGCATTATGGAATCCGTGGCCTTGCCCTTGACTACATCCGATCCTATCTTAGTGACAGACACCAATATGTAACCATCAATGATACAACTTCTTCCACTCTACCAATTACCGTTGGAGTGCCACAGGGCAGTATCTTAGGACCTCTTCTATTTCTTATATATATAAATGATCTGCCTAATGTCTCTAATATTCTCAAACCTATATTGTTTGCTGATGATACTACCCTTATCTATTCAGAACTCAACCCACATACACTAAATAATGTTGTGAATAATGAATTAAAAAAAGTCCACTTCTGGATGTCAACTAACAAACTAACATTAAACATCGAAAAGACTTACTACATCTTATTTGGAAGCAAATCATCAAATGCAATTCAGCTACAGATAGACAATATTAACATCAGTAATAAAAATGATGGCAAGTTTCTTTGCCTATTCCTAGACAAGAGACTCAACTTCAGCACCCACATACAACACATAACTAAGAAAGTCTCTAAAACAGTTGGTATACTCTCCAAAATCAGATATTATGTTCCTAACTCCGCTCTCCTCTCACTATATTATGCACTAATCTACCCCTATCTTAATTATGGTATCTGTGCATGGGGGTCTACCACTGCAAACCACCTTAAGCCCATCATCACGCAGCAAAAATCTGCTATCAGAATAATAACTAACTCAGCTTTTAGACAACATTCAGCTCCCTTGTTTAAATCTCTAAACTTGCTAAATATTAACTCCCTCCACACATTCTCTTGTGTCAACTACATTTACAAAACCCTGTTTTTAAATGCAAACCATGCTCTGAAACTCTCCCTGGATGGATGTAATAGGACCCATTATCACCACACCAGAAATAAATATCTCTTTGATATTCCCAGGGTCAAACTTAATCTGTGTAAACACTCTATGCAAATTAAGGGACCTAGTCTATGGAACTCACTCCCTAGTGAATTGAAAAACTGTAAAAGTTTTGCCTTATTTAAAAACAAAACCAAAAAGTACCTGATTTCATCTTCTTAGTTTCCTACACTGAGCTTTAAATTTGCTCTGTACCTAGTGTTACCCAATCTCCTAATCTCCTAATTTTTATGTATTTAACCCTACCAACCTTATCATTGTGTTCATTGCTGTCTTCTTTTATGTGCTAGCCATATGCTGTTTTGTGCCTACCAATTTTTGTCAACTACCATTCAAGCTGTCATTGCAATCAATCTTAGCTGCCTATGTGCTTTAATCCACTGTACCTACAATTTTCTCTAATTTTTTTTCTTGCCATGTATCTGTTATCATTTTTTTATAAATCTTGCAAGTATTTACCTACTTAAAATTTTCTTAGATTAAGGACCTGCCAGAAACGCTGCGCGTACTAGTGGCTTTACAAGACTGTAATTACCATTTTATGTATCCACACATTCCCAATGTACCTTCTTGTATATGCATAAATAAATAAATAAATAAAAGATAGAGTAAAACTGTAATGTTCAAAGGATGGAATGGTTATTAAACAGTACTAATCAAGGGAGATTGCATGGCTAGCCTAAAGCAATAATATTCTCAAAAGTGAAACAAAATTAATTGAGTATCCCACAGCAATGGACACTGCTTAACGCTGCAAGAGGAATAGTAAGTAAATACAAGGCATAACTGAAAGCTGAACAATGCAATAAATTGATTTAGAAAACTTAAATAAAAGATAATAACATAGCATAGCCCACCCAAGCGGACAGATCGCTCGACGACAGGTGCCTGCGCTGGAAATAGGACAGGACAGGGAAACAGGAGGGAACGTGTACGTGCGGGAACAACAGGCGGCTACACCGTGTGGACGAGACGTCATGGATCAAACAGGCGGCTACACCGTGTGGACGAGACGTCATGGATCAAACAGGCCGGGCTACGCCGGTCAGGCCAAACGGCGGGGCGATCATAACGTGGGACACCGGGCAAGCAAACATCTGGGGACGAACGAACCGGGATACACCGGCCAGCCCAAACGTTTGGGACGAACAAGCTGGGCTACACCGGCCAGACAAACGTCTGTGACGAACGAGCTGGGCTACACCAGCCAGACAAACGTCTGGGACGAACGAGCTGGGCTACACCAGCCAGACGAACGTCTGGGACGAACGAGCTGGGCTACACCAGCCAGACAAACGTCTGGGACGAACAAACTGGGCTACACCTGCCAGACAAACGTCTGGGACGAACGAACTGGGCTACACCGGCCAGACAAACGTCTGGGACGAACGAGCTGGGCTACACCGGCCAGAGAAACGTCTGGGACGAACGAGCTGGGCTACACCAGCCAGACAAACGTCTGGGACGAACAAGCTGGGCTACACCGGCCAGACAAACGTCTGGGACGAACGAGCTGGGCTACACCAGCCAGACAAACGTCTGGGGCGAACAAGCTGAGCTACACCAGCCAGACCAACGTCTGGGGCGAACAGGCTGGGCTACACCAGCCAGACAAACAACTGGAACGAACAGGCTGGGCTACGCCAATCAGCCAAACATCTAGGACGAACAGGCTGGGCTACACCAGCCAGACAAACGTCTAGGACGAACGGGCTGGGTTACACCAGCCAGACAAACGTCTAGGACGAACAGGCTGGGCTACACCAGCCAGACAAACGTCTAGGTACAAACAGGCTGGGCTACACCAGCCAGACAAACGTCTAGGACGAACAGGCTGGGCTACCCCAGCCAGACGAACGTCTAGGACGAACAGGCTGGGCTACACCAGCCAGACAAACGTCTAGGACGAACAGGCTGGGCTACACCAGCCAGACAAACGTCTAGGACGAACAGGCTGGGCTACACCAGCCAGACAAACGTCTAGGTACGAACAGACCGGGCTACACCAGCCAGACAAACGTCTAGGTACGAACAGGCTGGGCTACACCAGCCAGACAAACGTCTAGGGACGAACAGGCTGGGCTACACCAGCCAGACAAACGTCTTAGTGACGAACAGGCTGGGCTACACCAGACAGACAAACGCCTAGTTACGGACAAACCGAGCAACACCGGACGGACAAACAACTGGGACGAACAAGCTGGGCTACATCGTCCAGACAAACGTCTGAGGAAGAACATGCCGGACGACACCGGCTGACGCAAAGGCAACCTTTAGCAAGAAAGCTTTTGGCCTACCCACCGGGGCACCCCCGCCACCAGGGCGCCTCCTGCCCGTGGGCGAGAGGGAGAGGGACAGGTAGGAAGCAGACACAACCCAAGGCAAGCGCTCCACGGAGCGCCATGCCATGTGGGTGATGCCGACCTAGGCATGGGCCCCTAGGGTCGGACCCTAGGGACAAAGACAACTAAAAAAACCCGGCCAGGAGGCGTCGCCACCAAGGGTAACGCCAGGACGCTCGCAGGGAGCCTGGCCGGACAGGCACGACCGAACGCGTCACGAACCCTGGCCCCTAGGGACAAGCCTAGGAGACGCAAAAATCCGGGTTTCAGGGAAGACGCCTGGGAGGGGGGGGGGAGGGGAAACGAAGGGCATCCCTGGGGCGAATGCTCCACCGAGCTCCAAGCCACGTGGGCGCCGCCTACCGGGCTTGGTCCCCAGGGCTCAGGTCCACAGAAACCAGCCACGTGTCGTCGCCACAGAGGGCGATACCAGACCACAGTAGGGAGCCTGGCCGTGCACGCACGACCAGGCGCGGGCGAAACATGGCCCCTAGGGCAAGCCTAGGGGGCACAGCAAACCGGGCTCCCGATAAACGCCTGGGAGGGCACACCTGGGAAAAATGCTCCACCGAGCATGCAATAGGGCCGGGCCCCAGGGGCACAGGACCACCGAAACCTGGCCACGAGGAGTCGCTGCAGACAAGCAGCACACCAGTCCCGACCTGGAGGCGCATCTGCAACCCCAGGCAGGCAAACAGGCGGGAGGCCCTAGGGAACTAGCTGAGGCGGTACGAACGGACCGCGAGGGACGGCGCAACCACACACCAGCACTGGGGATAGTCCTGACTAACTTGAACAGGAAACTCTCTTACCTTAAGGTTTGCTGGGTAGGGCAGGGAGCCCATGCCGTACCGGCCTGGGATGTAGAAGGCCCCAAAGGATCAGAGAACGTCAGATCTGGGACCATAGTAGCGGGGATGGGGTCCATTTGCTTGAGAAATCTCGTGTACACAGAAAGCAGACTTGAGATGCAGTGTAGAGTAGCCCACGTGTCGATGAGGTGCGTCGCTGAGCGCTTCTTGAATCGCGGACCGTGACGGGAGCGGAGTGAGAGCGAGACCTTCCTTCCCGTGCTATTTATGCCACCCAGACTGTCCGCACTGCGCCTTGTGGAACGCGGTGCGCAATTGTCTCTTCCTTCCCCATCAGAAATTCCACCGCCTTTCGTTCAAAAGGCAGTGGCCATATCTCGGTAATATATAGCTGTGCCACCACCTTTTTTATTAGGCCTACAGTTATGAGTGGCTTTATAACCAGCTAAGTTGTAGAGTTGGGTATAGTCTTTATTTAGCCAAGTTTCTGTTAAAATAATGAACGATAAGTTAGTACCTAGTGCTGTGAGTAATGCATTTAAATCGTCAAAATGTTTACCAAGTGATCTAACATTTTGGTTGTAAACTGATAAACAGGTGTTATTTTGGAGTTTGTTTTTTGCCTGGTGTGCTGTGAAATACTTGCAATAATGATGATCAATGTACTGGTTGGTGTAGATATGAGACAGAAGATTTTGATCAGGATCAATATCAGTGTGCATAGAGATGCAGAGGGATCACGATACAGGATACATGATATAGGAAAGCACAAGAATAAAAGCAAATACAATAAAATAGTACCAATTTGGAAGTAAAATAGAGATCCAATAGATAGCCAGGAAGGACACAGAAGTTGGATAAAATAAAAACAAAAAAAACAGTAGGGACTGACAATATAAATGTAAAATAAAAAATAATAAGAAAAATATAATCATAAAGTAAAATGAACTTGAGGATAATTAGCTTAGTAATGGTTAATTAAAATCCTATAGTTGGTATGAACCTAAGAAAACAAAAGTGAGCTCAAATAGATAATTCCGAAAAAAGAAACAAAAGATGACATGAATATCCGAGTAAATCTTGAATTTACTCTACTATAAATCTAAGTGTAAAAATAAACAGGGTGAGAGTATATTAATGTGGAAGATTTTACTATGATACTGAGGTAGATGATATAAACAATTATACTATTACTTATTCCAATAAATGATTACATGAAACAAATACCAAGTTACTTTAAATATAACAGGGTAATAAAATCCTAGGTTTAGTGACAAGGGGATTAACTAAGAACAAATAATTAAGAGTAAAAAACAAGCAAAGATAACAAACAAAAAATAAAAATAAAATTAAAAAACCTTTGGAAAGGAAAGGCAGAGCTTAAGTACACTTTGGTTGTATGTGAGACTACAAATTATGTTCTGGTTATTCAGCTGTTATCCCACAGTCATCCAGGAAAGGAGTGAGATGTGCCTCAGTGGTTATGACATAAGTTTTCCAGAGTCAGTCTTCCTAGCTATTATTTTACCATCGCGCACAAAACAATGTTTAATGGCAGGGGATCTTTTGCAGATTCCACGTAGTTTAAATAAGAGATTTGTTTACAATTCTTGTAAAGCCACTAGTATGTACAGCATTTCGGACGTTAAAAACATTGTTACAAATTCAAATTCAAATTCTTTTTTTAGAAAAAGTACATACATAGTTGTTTTACAAACATAAAGATAGATTTTATAGATGGAGCTAGTACATACACACACACAGTACCTAAAGACGCTAAATACGCATAGCGTTTCTCGCTGGTGGGGGGGATAACTTAGACTAAAAACTTAATTAATAGTAATTGGGATTAGGTATAAATTGTGTTTAAAAAAGGAATAATAAAAGGGGGGGTACATGGCAGAAATCATCAATTGTACAAGTTGGAGAACAAACAGCATTGTTTAAAAAAAAAATGGGTTGACATTTAAGGGGTAAGGTAGGTTACATGGACGTAATTAAGTAATACTTGGTTTTACTCTTAAATTGGTTGAGAGTTTTTTTGCGGGGATATTCCTACGCGGGCCCTAAGCTTCTGGCTGGCCTACTAAGTGTTGCTTATTTCTGTTTTTACTTGGATATGAGTATTTATGACTCGTATGGTCGCTTCAGTAAGATTTTGCCCCATGTGTTTAACAACTTCCTCTGCTCTGTCAGTTGTGACCGGACCACGGTCGTGTGTGGTCGCTGTGTTGGCGCTCTTGGCGTCCGCTGCTTGGTGAGAGGTGGAGTATTGCCCCACACTCTTTGTCTTTGCACGTGGTGATACAGGATATTGTGAATTTGTTCTCAATTGTTGACAGTGCCTCTGAGTGTCGAGAAAATGGCTGAGGCGGTATGCCTAAATGGTAGTGAGGAGGGCAGACAAGATGATAACAGACCGTTTGAAGTAGCAATGAACAGAAAGAAACGGAGAAATATTAACAGACAGCGAGACAGTGAGAGTGACGATGAAATTACAAAGAGACCAAACAATGAGACCCTACTCAGCAGGACTCAAGACAAGCAATTTAATAGAAGGAAGAGGCTGTTGTTCCATACAACATGCCAATTGAATTTCCACCAAAAGCTGGAGTGGACGGTTCGTCTGGCTAAAGAATGTTTGGAATATGAACCACTCTTCAAGGAGGGTCTTCACCGGCCCTACATAACAGTTGGGACTGAACAAGCCGTGGAACGCCTCACGACGGTTGGTTTTGAATATGTAGTGATGGTTCCTCCAGAAGAAAGTATGTTGCACACAAAGATCATAGTTTTCAAGTTTCCAACTTATTTGGATCCTGACTGTCTTCTTCTTAACAATGATAATGTTGTCTGGGCAAAGAGGAACAGTGTTCGTGGTGACAAACAAAGCCAGGTTGTTGCCTTGGTAAAGGGTGAGGCGCCGGAGAAAATTTTTGTGCAAGGACTAGGCTATAGGAACGTTGCAAAATACATTGAGTAGCCCATACTGTGCATGAAGTGTTCACGTTTGGGACATATGGCATGGAAATGCCAGTTTGACCCCAGGTGTCGGTATTGTGGGAAGAAACACGACTCGCGAGAGTGTAAAGTCAAGATTGAAAGAAGTGAAAAAATCGTCCCATTTTGTTGCAACTGTCGAGGCAGCCACAATGCTGGTTCCTCTCTATGCCCCATGAAGCCTCATCTGAAAGAGACTAGGACGGGTCCTACAAGCAGGATAGATGTATCCTCGCAGCAAGGAAAGATTGTGCAAGAGGAACATGGAGGAAACAGCTGGAAGCCAACGACAGCTCCTATGATCAATGTGTGGGAGAAAGGGATGGAGAAAATAAAGGCGAGCCTAGGGGAAAGTAAATCATGCAGTGGAAAAACTGAAACCTTGTGAGGACAAGGTTCAGGACAATATGGTCACCTCTGAGGTTGGTAATCAAATTTTGAAGTATCTAAAAAAAACTAGATAAGAGGATTGAGGCATTGGAAAAATTGGCTATGGTGGGTAGACGGGGTGAAGATGGTGGTGAAACAGGACGTGTAATTGAAAGTAAAACAGGACGTGAAATGGAAAGTGAAACGTGCGTAGAAGAAAGTAATGATGTGCATGACGTAACGATGATAGAGGATAGTCAGGAGAATACACTTTCTAGTAGTGTTCGCGATGTTCAATCTCCTGTTGTGACAAATGTTGAAAGAAAGGTTAAAGTAAAACGGTATACAGAAATAACAAAGAAAATAGATATGAATAATATTACCTTCGATGTTAGTAGTAGTTGTGCAAGTGAGGAGAAAGAAAAAATGTTACGGTGTTGGAAGGAAGTTTCTAAGGTACTCTCGTATCTCATGGAATGTGACGGACAGGGCAAAGGTAGTTTTATTATTAATCATGGATGAAAGTAGATTGAGAATATTATCTTGGAACGTTAATGATTAAAAACTAGAGCGGTGGATGTACACTATTATACTCTTAGAGAGGATATTGACATAGTAGCACTCCAGGAAACTGGGGATAGGGATGGTAGCATTCTGAGGCTAAATGGCTATAGAGGTTTTCACTTATATGCTGATGGAGGAACTAGGGGGGTCTCATGTTATGTCAAAAGTACCATACTTGCCGAGATAACTGGAATCCCTCAGAGATATAGAGGTATTAGCTTGCGGATACAATTAAAGGACCAAGAGTTAAATTTCATTAATCTATACATCTCTGATAGCTCCCTTGATTTAAGATACTTGCCAGATTCCTTCTTTTCTGAAGATACACTTGTGGTAGGGGATTTTAATGCCAGACATCCAGCTTTAGGATCAAGGGGTAAAGCAAATAGGAATGGTTGCAGATGGTACCAGTTTTTGCAGGAACATGAAGATGTTCAGCTGCTGGGCGAGCCCTCTCCTACTCATTTGAGGGGAGGGAGATTAGATTATGCTTGTTTGATAAATGCTGAGGGTATAGAGGGGAATTGT